>OMLP01015839.1:49146-71527 GCA_900302685.1 Spondyliosoma cantharus
CAAACACCCACAAGCACATCACTGCATACGGTACTGCTGGTTGACTTTGTGAAATATAAAGTGGAAGGAGAGGAAAAGTATACAACTGCTCTGCTGGGAGGTGGAGTAATTGATGAAGGGCGTTTTGTTTTATGGCCGCTGTCATCTGTGAATATGCTGACACATGCTTTAATTAATAAAGGTGCATTAGAGAGCCTCCTGACGCTAAACCTCCCATTTCCTCTGACTTTTTCTGCATCCCTGACAGGATCTGATTCATTAGAGCACACCTCCGTGTTTTAATCTTTCTTTTTCTCTATATTTATTCAGTCCCAACTCTTTGCTCCATTGCTTCTCTCTCCACCATGTTCTTTGAGACTTTCCTGTGATGAGCATTTAAATAAATAAACAAAATTGACTTGAACTTGAACTCGCATCGATCCGCCTCATCCCGCTCCTGTAACCCACCCAAACCTCAATGAACCATGTGAAGATGAGGCTAATTGGTCCATGGCAGGTGAAGAGTTCAGCCTCCCTGTCTGCTCTCTAACACACAAGCCCTCCTGGCTGAACACAGGAGACACCATCCGAAAGCTCGCACTCACACATGCACACGCAGGCATAATAACCGGGCTGTTTTATAAGATGTTTCATTATACCTGCAATTGACTTGTTGGAGACATAACCAGTGAGGCATTCAGGGGTGTTGTGTCAATTTTTGATGGAGTTTCCAATTGATTTATTTTCTCAGGCAAAAGTGAATCGATGGAAATCTCATTAAGGTAGAAGGTAAAGGTCATGGCAGATGTGTAAATGAACGCCCCAGTGCTTCCTAACACTCTGTATATACTTTCAAGGATGCATAGGTGACTTACATCACTGGAGACGGTTCAGTGAGGGAAACCAAACTTTGTGTTCTCAATGAGAATGAAACGACACTATCACCTTCACTTGTGTAAAGTATACGACCCATTTAATGTGAACGGCAACATGAGGCATTTTTATCAGGATTGATTTTGTATTAACGTCTCAAAAATCAAGCGCTGGGCAGCTTGGCAGCTCAATTTAACAACAATGAAGTCGGAAACCCGGATGAAGCCTGTTGGTATAAACACAGCCACTATTTTATTTAGCGTTCTCCTTCCTTCTGCTGTCTAAATGTTGCTGTTTTCAAATACCACACAGTTACCCTGACCCTATCCAGGGTTCACCTCCCCACGTACATAAAAAAGTAATACCAACACTATTTTGCAAGGGCACTGTCCCTGCATCCCAAGACAATTGTGATTGGTTTAAATAAATACAAACAAGCCAGAGTGTCTTTCTCCCTCTACCTGGTAATGGGTGCAGTCACACCGTTCTCCAGCGTTGGCTCGGAACTCAGTAGCTAGGTCTGGCTATGCGAGACAAGACTCAACTGCGCTAATAGACAGTTTTATATTACCTGTATGAAGTATTACTACATGTATTGTGAAAGATGTCCCTCGTAGTGACGGACCCCACAAAGACTTATCAGCAGTTCCCTTCACCTCTGCACAGCATTTTAGCATCTTTTAGCAACTTGTTTTGGTTTTACAGTGCACAACTTTACTGTTTTGGTACATTTCATGGTCATCCCCCTAGCCCCAAACAAGAAACAGTCATAGCTTTCAACTAGCTGGTGAACAAGGTGGAGGGACATTTAATTCCCTCAGGCACTGGAGGAGTCCAGAACAGAGCTAAAAGGAGTGGGATTATTGGACTCATTCATCAGGTAGCCAAAAACACGACAATAAATGAATTGCTAATGCTGCTCGCTAACTGCCATGACATTCACCATGATGACTTTCGAAGGTAATATGCAGTATACTATGTCCAGTTAGGTTACAGTTGGTTCCACTGCCCCCCAGAGGCCACACAATGAATTTATGTTTGGCTTTTTGTCCCATCTGTGTGGAGTTTATTTGCCCCGCTTGTGTTTTCCTCGCTTGCCTCTGTTTCCTCTCACCTCCCGAAATGTGTTATTGGGTGAATCTGAGACGACACATTGACCGTATGTGCGAAAGTGAGTGTAAATGTGTTAGTTAGTTGTTAGTGTGTATGTGAGAGACGTGCGACCTGCACACATTGTCTTCCTGTCTTTTGCCCAATGCATACTGGGATGGACTCCTGCGACTCTGGGAAGGAGTAAATGGGTAAAGAAAATTGATGGACAAAAGCGAGTCGGAGCTGATTGCCACAAAGCTGCGTTTGTGGAGAGGTAATATTTTCTTTCAAAGGAGAGTGCATCTAGCACTCTTCTTAACTGTTTCATCGGTTGCTCAGATATTGCAGGGACTCGGCAAACGTGAGGAAATAGCAGGAGCCGGCACTTAAATGCAGCTGCTGCGCTTCAAGGCAAAACTGCTTTTCACTTTTGAAGTGTGCGGCTATCCGTACAGTATTGATATTATGTCTTAGTTTTTCATTTCTGGTGGAAAATGTGGTGAGGTCGCCAGGGGAGTTCAGCATGTTCTCGGCTGTTAAAAGAGCCCCGGACCTCGATGAGTCCCTGCGAACTCTGCCACTGGATGCCTGAGGGGATGAATATTTCCCAGACTCAATCCTCCTAAAAGAGGAGTGTTTGGTCAAGAGCTGTTACTCATTTTATTCCCCTACCTCCTCCTTGCCTACACTCATTTCCTCTCCTCTTTGGTGTCTCCCTCAGTCTCTCGCTCCAGTGGCGATGTGACAAGTGAACAATGATTCATATGCAGTGAGTGCAGAATGGAGCCCATTTCACATGTCTTGTGAGCCCCACTGAAGTCACCCAGCGCCGCCGCACATCGCATCCTGCACACACACGCACATGTGCACACCTTGCTCTGGGATAGTTATGAATTTTCATGTCAGTGGTGTGAAGCTGGCAGCGTAAGAGGAGACAGGGAGGCAGAGACGGCTCTGATGTTTACACATCTCAGATAAATGGCCGCGCTGTTTGCTTTAATAACCACGCTGAATACAGAGACACATGTAATTGCTTTGATGTCGCTCTGATGGCTACAAATAATGGCACTCTCCATGATTATGGAGTCAGTTAGGTTGCTGGAGGCGTACACACAGGCCGCCGTGCACGGACTCACGCGCGCTACTGTACGGGAGAATTTCCCCGTCCCTCACCTCCCTTAGTCTTTGTCTGGATTCCCACCCCAAGGGCTTGATTTAGATGAAATGCCAGTTTTAATGGAAAACTTGATGGAAGCAAAACAACAACTTGGAATATTGCTTGTGTAAGTAGGGAGGCAAGTGGCAGGGCTATGTGAGCAGCAGGGGTTGTTTCTCTCTTGATTGTACTCTCGCGGAGTTCATTGGCTGCCTGTATGATATTAGTGTTGTAGCAAATGTAGCCCCGAGGCAGCCAGGGCAGCCGGCACGCTGCTGCTCTTTATAGATGAGCGAACCAGGAGGAAGTGCGTCTGCAGCCTGGCCCCGCTGTGGAACAAGCCGAGGGGGAGTGGACGGTGGTTATAAGTGCCGCGGCGGCTCATCATATCTTGTCCTTTCTTCTCTTGTTTTCATCTGGCTCGCTTCTCGTCTTAATTGCTTTCATATCATGAATTTGTATGAGTTGCACTCACATTAATGAGACACACACCTCCCTGGCAGGCCGGCGTTATTTGTTGCTCGATTGCCTTCAATATACGAGGGTTGCAGCTGAAACACTCCGCTTATTTCACTCCTGCTGCCAGCTGCTCCTCTGCATCAAACCAGCGGGTATTTCTTAATGTCAGTGGTGCAGCAAATGATCATGGCCTGTCACGGGCAGCTCCAGGACCTCCCCCGGACCCTGTTTGTAGCAGTGCAGATATTAGCTTCAATATCAGTTATGTGGCCTTGCCGTGCAGTTTTATGTTTCTATAGTAACTCTGGCCACACAGAATTCTCATATGCCGCCGTCGTAATTAATTTATCTCTATTGATCTCTTGTATCCCTCAAGCTTTTCAGCGGGGTGGCCTGAAAGCCGAGAGCTGCATTGTTGATTGAATGCACAGTCTATCTTCAGAAGCGATCGCAAATCAGGGCCCATAGGGGAATAGCTGGGAGAGAGAGCCAGATTATGTTCTTTCATGCTGCAGTGGTAATGATTCATTTCATCATACAAGACACAAGTGACTGTAATTGCAGGTTTAGTAGTGGGCAGCAGCCTCTCTGCCCTGCGCGTGGTCGTGTGAGCTGTCACGGCAGAGGCTCGGCTGCAGGAACAGGCGCACACGGCACTGCATACATACAGATTATTCTCCAGATTCTGCTTTTGATGCATTTTGGCATAGATGGGGTAAGATGCTCCAGGTTCAGATTTTTATAATAAGCCATTCCTGCCAGCTCCCAGCACAGTCTGACATTTACTCAGAGCAGGGCAAACAAGGATAGAGAAAAAAAAGAAAGGAATATTTGCCCAAGGATCTTCAACTTTCTACGTGCCCCCCCCTCCTCCTTTCCTCTTCTTCATATCTCCTCACACACTTTTCTTTTCCCAGGTATCGCGTTTCTTCTACGCATCTTTGGACGAGTAGGAGGCCCCCCTGGCAAACAGATGAAAAGGGATGATCTTATAAACCTCTCCAAAACATCCCAGGGATTGCAGAGTCCAGCGCGGTGCAGAACAAATGTTTGCATAACAACTGTTGTATTCATTATACCCACTCAGTGATGCAGAGGAGAAATCTCGAGTCGTGAACCTGCTTCACGCTTTTGGAAAAAAAAAAAAAGAAAAGAAAAGAAACTTAACACGCAGTCATTTTTTCCACGTATGTTTCCTATCTTAACCCAGGGGTGCAGCTTTGGGAAATAAATAGCTATCAAAGAAAGGAAAATGAGAGAGAGGAGGAGACGGAGCTGGAGGAGAATGATAGGGGCAGTAATAGTACAAGACAACTCAACGGGAGGCAAAAAAAGTCGAACTAAAAGCAGCAGAAGCAAGATGGAGAAAAAAAGTAATGATGGCTCACCTTATGTCAGCCTCTGTGACAGAAATGACTCGCAAGTTTAGAGACTGCCGTTGTCATGGAAACAGATTTTTGTGCTGCTGACAGGCGTGTGGTCCCTTTGTGTTTTTCCAGCGGATGACAATGCCCGCCGATAAAGATGTCACCCTGAGAAAAATAGGTGTTGGCCGTCAGTGGCCCTGAGTGCTGACATCACCTCCGCTGGAGCCGTATTGTCCCGGCCGGTCCGCCGAGGATTCCAAAGGCTGCTCTAGTATGTCTCTGTTTTAATTGAATTTGAAGAGCACTCCCCATAGGGCCTGTTTAAGATAACACACTGCGGGGAGATGTGACATGTTACGAACTGTGTCGAAAAAGATACAGTTCGCCTCTTCATGTTTGACTAGTGTGGGACGAGGAGGACTGAAGCAAAGAAAGACAGAGAAGTCGACCGTCCTCTTATCATGAATTCAGTCC
This sequence comes from Spondyliosoma cantharus, assembly GCA_900302685.1. Classification (NCBI taxonomy): domain Eukaryota; kingdom Metazoa; phylum Chordata; class Actinopteri; order Spariformes; family Sparidae; genus Spondyliosoma; species Spondyliosoma cantharus. The sequence continues at coordinate 54,547 of OMLP01015839.1, forward strand.
TCGCAACCACTCAACTAATATACTCAAGGAGAAGGATAATAAAACTCATTACTATTAGATCAGGATTAGGGGAAGGATTGCCCCGTAATCCTTCTACCAACACTCTCACTATGAATCTTCCAGAATATTCCAGCGTTTGTGCTAACAATCATCTGCTAACGAAGACTAGTAATGTGCTGCATTTAGGTTCACACTTTGTCCTGGCATCCTCACGCGAGTGTGCGCTGGAGGCAAAAAGTCCTGTTTATCATGTCCGGGCTGCCGTGCACGGGGGGCACGTTTTTTAATTAAAAGTCGTCGTATCTCTCTCTCCAACATTGGGATGTGTGATCACTGCCTGTCACTTCAGCTCAACAAAAACATGTTTATTTTTGGTCCCAGATTCATTTAATGGGCTTGTCAAAACTGATGAAAATTAGAGGAGGCAGAGGCGGCTGATAAGCCCCACTGTTATTAGATGGGCTGGAGCTGTTGTTTGTCTGCCTTAGTTTGTCCTGTGTTGATGCTTAAATGCCCGTGTACCGCTAGCCGGCAATCTGAGGAAAACACACGACCTTTCACCACTGCTAATTCTTCTTCCTAGATGCACAAAGCCATGATTAAAGTTTGCTCGACACAAACTTGCCACAAAGAATGAATGAAAAGGCTTCACACGTGGAGCCATTGAGGGAGCTGGGCGGTAGGGCCTTAGATTTGTTTCAATCAGGAGAGACTTTGTTTCTGAATGAATAAATGTTTTCAGTGCACTGAGCACATCAGATCTCCGTGTCCGTAATATTTTTAGGAGCCGTGAGTAAGTAAGTAAAACCCCGGTGGTGGTGGTGACGGGATGAGATGAATGGATGTGAATGGGGCGCCGGGGGGTCGCAGCGGTTTTGCACCGAGATGACAGCAGACAACAGCAGCAATCTGGTCGGTTTAACTGAAGGAGTAAACGCCCATAGACAGCTGATCACGGAGTGGAGAGAGAGAGAATTGTGAATGAATGAACATCAAAATGGCCCTCCTGACTGAACCTGGGCTGAGCTTCATTAACAGCAGGACGAGAGGTTACTTTACCCCCAACAGCTCAAACACGCCGAACCTCTCATGATCCAAAATGATTTCAAAGAAAGCAACCAATCTCCAATTAACCTTTTGTATCAGCTGTTGTTATGTAGTTGCACCGCCACCATCGGGTTCTTCCCTTGTCTTCAGAGCCAGCTTTTTTTCTTTCCTTCCCACTGCTGCTCGACGATTCACTTGACATTTGCGGAGGACGCGCTGTTTTTCTTTCTCCGTATCAATCCATCGTATTATTCTCCTCACATAAAAAGTGTTTTGATATGCCATGATAGAAAACATTGCTTGTATTACCCCAGCTCGCAGCCACTGTCATAATTTGCAGACTATCGTTTTCTGATTGTGGTCTGACTTTTTACGTTGCACTGGTATTTTTTCTCGTTTCTTCATGTCCAAACAAGAAGCATCGTCTCTAAAGTTTTTCAGACGACTCCCTGGTGCGAGCGGATAATGATGAATCTTCCAGATGAATCTTTTTTTTTTTTGGTCTAGCAAAATGATGGCTCTACTGATCAGTCAAGATGCATACAGTAGGGCGGATTCGCCACGGTGTATTCCCTGTAACGTTTGTACCGTCCATCCCTGAGTCTACTGTGTGCTTTCTGAAGTGTAGAGCAGCAGAAGCAAATAGACATGGGAGCAAACAAGCTCCTGTTCTTATTTGCTTTGGTACTTTCTGTCTTTGTTGTCTCTCCTGAACACGAGAACAGAAAGCAAAAGTTAGATTTTTTGCAACAAATCCTCTGAGGGGCCGAGCAACGGTGCACCAGTGCTGCCTGGTGTGCATTGAATAAAGACATGTATCAAATAAGAAAGTAGGACTTTTATATCTGTATCTGAGTCACCGCAGAGCCACTCACTGATAACTATATTTCTACTAATGGCAGAATATTGGGCCAGTTTCTGCAGAACTTTATATCAGAATAGATCAGATTATTATTATTATAAGTATTTTTATAGGTACGATACAAGAACATGCTGGGATTTCACTGCTTTGCTGCCACCCATAATACAGCGCCGTCATATTTGCTCCACAGAGGGTGGCTTTATTGGAAAGCTCTTCTCGCGGAGGTTACACAGACAGATGACAGCACGACATACGGATGCGAGCATCTGCTCCCTATGTGGGCTTTAGTAGAGGACATAATTGCATGGTAGTTTTATTGTGTTTGTTTTTCAAGTCAATTGTCATCTCATAAAAATGCAAATACAGCACATATGGAACAAAACTGGGACGCCGAGAGCAAAGGGAGGGAGATTAAAGAATGGGGTGAATCACAGGAGTTGGAGAAAGATATGAAAGTGAGGAGATGAAAAAAGGAAGTGAGACGTCAGAGGGGCGTCGTCTGTTGTGCCTCAATCTGTACACAGACTTCTCTGTTATTTGCGGTGGTTTGAGGTCTCAACTTCAGTGGGTGGAACTAAACATCAGAGATGAGACAAACGGATGCATGATACTCAGCTTGAATTAGCATAGAATGTCACGAAGCAGGCACTCAAAGGTACACTTTGGAGTTTTTGAACACTGGTGGCGCTAGGAGCAATGTTTTAGGGAGCCGGTCCTCATTTTGGAGGAGCGTGCACCCGTATTACGCACAAGGGCAAGGGGTGATGTGATTTAGATTGCAGCTGACTGTAAGAAAACTGCTGCAATGCATAAGCAAACAGAGAGGGGGGGAAACAGTGCAAAAGAGGACTAAACAGTGCAGGTTTTAAACTTTTTAAACGAGCTTTGCAAATGTTTTACGATCAAGGAAATCCATCATCACATTTGCTGGGCCTCAGGCTGCAGACTAACTTTTTTAACTTTTCCATTTATTTGCGCCAGCACGTAATTTAGGTTCACTCGGTAACACATTTTAAATCAGTTATTAAAAAGGCTTGTAAACAGGAAGAAAGGTGCAAATACGTCAACGTTTCAATTTCTACATTTAAATCACAGCAAATGTGAGAAGAAATTGCCAATATCCTTCACTTCTTTAGAAAGTAAAGTGTTTAGTTTTAGTCTCACCGTTACGCCAAATGAAAATGTTTAGATGCAACTACCAAAAATAGATGCACCCTGGAGCGCTGACAGTGGTGAGAAAAACTGAAGGAAGAGAAAATGGTTTGTTTACTAAATAAATTAAGGAATAATAACTCCCCGTATGACATGTAAAATGAAGTGAAAAATGTGACTCACCTTAGTTTAAGCAGAGTAAAGTCTTTCAGTGTAGCGGCCGTGGTCAGGATTATTGAATTTATGAATCTGTCATACAATATACAGTATCAGACGTACACTGGATGAACGTTGCGTATTAATTTTAGTCTTGACGATACACTGGGGATTCCCTGACTGCACTTAAAGGCTAACTCCACCAATTTTACACTTTAAGGCGTATTTACAGTTCTTGTGGAGTACTAGTGTACTAGTTTACTGCTTTTCAAAACCCGCCACCTACAGTACCCACAATGCAATTTATTTAACAAAAAGGTGCCACAAAAGGCTTTATACATTTATTTTTCACATACAATGTGCGATAGTACTCCCCAAGACCTGCAAGCACGCTTTAATGTGTTCATTGGTGGAGCTACCCTTTCGATAAACCCACCTGGAATTAAACAATTTCTCAGGTGAGAGACATTGTGGAGCTGACTCTTGGCTCACATCACACCACACAAGCAAATATCTTCTTGGTAAAAGCGAGCAACGCAAACTCACGACTGAGAACTTGAGAAGCTCTTCCAGTAAGCAGAGAGAGTCTGGCAACGTGCAGTGAGCATAAATGTCACAAAGGGAAAAAGCGTGAATCTCTGATTTTTTTGTCTTCTCTTACTGTCACTGTTTAGAGGATTATCGTTCCAGTCGAGGCTACAAAACAACCCCGATGCTTGTCGGGGAGTCCTGACTACCACCTCATGCATTGACATACAGTTACTGCTTTAAGAGCAATTTAAATCATCACCATATGCAACCATAGACATAACAGCAATTATTATTCTATATATGTTTTACTATACAATAGTGGTATATGTTGAATTATGTCTTAAGGGCTCCTTCTTCAAAACAATGCGGCACCCTAATGTATGCCATAAAGACACACACACACACACACACACACACACACACACACACACACACACACACACAAGCACCTGCCTGAAACATTTGAAGAGGCCACAGAAAGTGTTGAAAAGCAAATGGCCCCTGAGTGTTTCTTTAGTCCTTCATAAGAGGAATTTGAAGAGTTTTCTCTGTCCACTTAGTGCCTTCATACTCTTAAGTGCTCTGTTTGACCTTCTCACTGTCTCGGTGCCCAGAAGTGAGCTCATCACCTCGTACAAAATGTGACCCACGCTCTCAAGTTTGCTCGTCACCACTTCCCTTGAACCAAAACCAAAAAAACAGTGGAGCGGACGGGAACACAGAAATCAATGTGGAGCCTTTTGAGGAACGGGTAAAAAAATCTCGCAAAGACGTGTTTCTGTTGGCTTCACACACGGCTGCACGATACGGTAAAAAAGACTGATTATAAGACACATGTTGCGATGTGATTTGCGGTTAGATCATTATCATTTTCACTGGACAAACTATTCAAATCATGATTACTGACATTTGTTGAAGTCTGTGATAAACAACCATGTTTTCTTCAATCGGGAGATTTGTAGGCCACAGCAGCACTACAGTACTTTATTATAATGCTTTTTTTTTGTCACGCATGTGATTGCAGCTTCTGCAGTTTGAATATTGCACATAAGATTTCATTGGATCGTGCAGCCTTGCTTTCACAAAACATCCAGTCCTGAAGAATCCTCACTTTGAAAACAATCACTGTTGGATGTCATAAAGGCATCATGTAAGCCACATTTGTTGTATAGATATACGTACATTGTGTAGTCAGATGCATACCAGAAAGCCATTACCATAAAACAAAGTATTTAGTTCCATGAATACAACATCAACTCCTGCTGTACTCATAGTGACATTCATAGACAGTGACATTTCAGAGGCTTGGAGAGGTCACTGTGAGACAGTGCGGCTGGTGCGATGCTGCATTTCAAAGTCTGACTTCATTTTGCCAGTTTTTCTTCAGGAAAAAAGGCTTGATGCCAGTCGTTTATGTGCCTCCACCTGTCAAAATGCTCTCACTGGTCCTTTCAGAGGACGTCTGAATGGGCCAGTATGACATCCAGTTTTTTTAAGAGTCTCACCGTCTGTCATCTTCTGTTTGTGTCTCCCCGGAACCAAAACGGCACGTGGGGTCATCCTGAGGCTTCTGTGGCCTCTTTTGGCCCACATTCCTCGGGAATTCAGAGCCAGCAACCTACTTTAGAAGACACTTTAGACACTGATGAAGAAGCGTCGACGTGCGTCTCATAATGTGCCGTGCAGCTCCTCCAGCAGACACATAATAGACCTCTAAGAGACCCAAGGGAGATTGTTAAAATAGTGCGGCAGGTTACCTAAGACTAGCAGTGAAACGTTCCCGCGTGGGGATCATCAAATAGACACCTAAGGGATTGATGGCAGCCTTTTGCCGCCTCCGAATAGTCACATGTTCGACAGATATGACTGCGGGGATGAGTCCCAGGTGGATGTGAAATACCTCACGGTACCTGTTAGTGCTGGTTGTCAATAGAATCCAGGGGATATGAGGGAGCCAAGGTGGGCTCGGTTGCTTGGTGAGCAGGCAGCGGTGCTCTTTGTTGGCTTAATGGTTAAATGGGGTGTTGGGGTGGTGATAAGCTGACACAGGACAAACGGAAAGAGACTGCCTGGCTGCTGCAGAGGTGCAGTCATAACAGTTTAGCGGCCTCCTTTGCTCCTTTCTCTTGTATATTCTCCACACACATGATGCATGTGGCAAAAATAGATAAAGGAAGTGATTAAAAAAAAAAAAAAAGCAGAGAGAAGCTGTAAAGCCCTGTCAAAGCTGTCAACTTCCGCCATTCACCCTCAGCGTCTCACTCCCAGCCTCGGCGGATCCACAGGGTCTAACTAAGCAGCTCCTGTCCTCCCCAGCCAACCCCGACTCTTGATCTCCCCAGGCCCTCTGCCATCCTTCACTGGTCTTAATGACAGACATTTATTTAATTCAGGCTAGTGGGAAATGAGATTAGTTTCAACAGGGGAGGCCAGGACAGGGGCTGGGGGCAGAGAGAGAGGAGAGAGGCGCTGCAGAAAAACGAGAGAACGGATAGGAGGATACGAGGATGCGTGTGTGTCGTAGCCCATCGACCTGCCACCCGCCCGCCTCTGCACCTCAAGCACAAGTTATTTTAGAAGAGTCCATCGCTTGTCACTCTGTCACGGACTCCATCATGGTCCACTGCAGCGCGCGCCAGCGAGGGACAGTGTCTGAGTTGATGTTAATGAAGATGGTGATGGCGGTGATGATGACAATGACGGCAGGCTGTTGATGCCGTCGGTCGGTAATGTGGACGTGTTGATGTGGCTGATTTGTTCTTCGACGCTGCCTCTTTGCTTCATTATGTTGCCATTGGGATATTGCTCTCCGCCAAACAGCAGCGTCAGACTCCGCATGCGAGTGGAAGCATTGAGTCAGCAGTGTGTGTGTGTGTGTGTGCGTGCGTGCGTGCGTGCGTGCGTGCGTGAGAGCTTGTGCAGTCTATCGCCCTCCAGCACCGACACTGTCCACAGAGAGGAAAACTGCGACAGGAGACCTCGGTTCAGACATATGCTCAATGTAGTACTCTTCACACACGCAGACATGCAATTGATTGCTACAGCATTTGCGATTGCGCGCGCACACACACGCAAACACGCACACTCAGCCAAATGCAAATCTTCAGAGATAAAGCACACACGGCTGTGCCTACAGAGACACGAGGCGGCTGCAGAGGAACACTTGGCTGCCTAAAGACCCCGAAGCACATGTCAGCTCCTCCCTCCATCCCACGTCGGGGCTCTGCATTTTAACTAAACATCTGGCTGTGTCAGCACCAGTTCATCACAGCAGGGACCCCACACACACACATACACACACACACACACACACAACACACACACACACACACACACACGCGTGCACACTTCCCCCCCCTCCAACCTCCCCCTTTCTGCCTCCGTGTCTTTCTCTGCATGTCGGCAGGCAGCGCGCAGACAAAACTGCATCACACATTGTGATTCACGGTGCTTCAGTGTGGATGAGTGAGCGTCCTGCGTGCATATTCGCGCGGGTTTAATCATCAGGCAGAGCTTGAAATTCCTGGCTTTTGAATGGACAGGCGTGTGTGGCTGTCTAGCACATAAGTACACGCCAGCACGCAAATGCCAAACGTCCTCACACGTTAGATGTTTACATGCTGAAATGAAACCACCTACCGGGCTACAAAAATTAATCGGCTGCTACCTACAGTGCATTAACAGTAAGGTTGAGTCACCCCATTAAATGCGTTTAGCCTCCAGGGAAAGTGCTTTAAATGTTAGCTGAGAGAAAGTACAAATAGCTTGGAACAAACCGGACACATTTTATATAGGGTCTGACAGCATACATTAATGTAAGAAGCGGCACACAACACGACTGATTTGACTTTTGAGGCCATTAATGATGAAGGCCAGGACAATTACTGTACAGTGATCTGACATTGTGAAGAGAAATGAGAGGCCAGAAGTCAAGCTGTCTTTTCATTGAAGTGGCACTGGTGGCAAATTTCTTCATCAGAATGAGTCACGTTCATTGTTTAGTTTCACTCAACTATATTCTTAACTATTCCGGGGAAAAACTGACAACAAAAGAGTGATATTTGTGGTGCCACCGATCAAAAAATGTGAGCCTTTTCATTTCCACACAGCTTGCCTCAAAGCACTCAACTAAAACCAGAAAAAAAAAACGTATTCAGCCCACATCCTCTATTTTATTTGTAGTTATTTGTCTTTTCAGATGAATGAAGACAGTTCTTTTCTCCTCTTGTTAGTATTCCCACTGTTGATTTTTTATTGAGTTACTGCCTTTTGTTTCTCTGAACACCATTGACAATTCTTGAAACTGCAGAACAAAGAGTGCTTTTTAAATAACAGGCCCAACGCTGACGATGGTAAGTTATCCTCATGTGTCGAACTCACGCTTTTTGAACCCTGGTGTCAAACATGTGACTTTGGTCCGAGTTTCTAGAGTCAAATCAAATTAATTTAATGTATGTAGCCCAAAATAACATTGCCTCAGTTGGCTTCACAATCTGTACAGTAAACGACAGAACAGTACAGAACAGAACAACGACATTCCAATTTACAAATTGCATACACAGTATATCTGATGTCTGGATCCAGGAAACGACTGAGCAGGCCAAGGCATCGCCAAGCGGTGCCAGAGCCACACAACCTTATTGATCGGAAGGTCGCTGGTTCAAATCCCAGCTCCGGGCTGGGCCGGGCTGCATGTCGAAGTGTCCTTGAGCAAGATACTGAACCCCAAATTGCTCCTGATGTGCCCTGTGATGAGCTGGCGACTTGTCAAGGGAGTACCCTGCCCTCGCATCGAGACAGCTGGGATTGGCTCCAGCTACAAACCCTGCGACCACATAAAAGGGATAAAGCTGTTACAGACAATGCCATGAGATTCATTTGATAAAATTAAATATCAATAATTAAAAAGATATATATTTGGGTACAGTATATGTAAGAATTTTAAAGTACAACATTAAAAAAATTACTAAAATTATCAACAGAATGCGAAGTAACACAGTTCGGACAGTTCACCAGTTACTCTGGTGATGCTGCCCCCTATTTGTTTGGAGTGACCCTGCTTTGACAGGTTGCCCATCCTTACCCATTGCATCTTTAATTTCTTCTAAATCAAATAGACATTCCTATCCCATCACAAGTCATTCGAGTCTTCACATCTCAAGACAAGTCCAAGTGGAGTCCAGCAGTACAGCTACATGATGTGGTAACAAAAAAAAATCAAAAATGTTATTGCAGTTATTTGGACAGATATTATGATTGCAATATGATTCATGATAATTTTTTAAAAAAAACTATTACAATTACGATGATGTGACATTTGTCTACACCAGACAAACACGTCCTCTTACATGTGGAGAACAAGATTTTCAGGCTGTGGCATCTCTGCAGCACTACATTATGTCATTATAGTGCTGTTTTGTCACGTATCTTTCATCATCATCATCGTTATCATTATCATCAAGTCAAGTTGGAAGTTATCAAAGCAGTGACTCAAGTCGACTGGAGTCCAAGCCACGATGATGTGAGTCCAAATCTCATCCCTAGACTAGAGTCTAGATTCAGATGGATTAGAATAGATTCAGTAGCCACTGCCTGTTTGGATACATTATCTTTGCTGTATGAGGTTATTAGCAGTTTTGAGACACATCTATAGCTTCTTGTCAAAACTCGCAGATGCGCATCTGATGGGCTGTCTGTTAGGAAGGAACTATAGAGAAGTTAGCATCTCTCGAGGTAACTTAATTAACCTCTCAATCTGTTTGGAGCTTTTCCTCGTAGATGATACGACGAAGACCTGTCTGGAAACGTGAATTGCGAGCGTGTGAACGTCTGCTGCATGTTTTTTCGAGCGCGAACAGGATGAAATCTCACCCACACCCGCTGCCTTGTCTGTGACTAAGGCGCCGATGTCAAAGCACATTAAATCACAAAGTTCTGTTCACTAAGTTGTCGTCGATACATCCCCGGTGCAAGCCTTGTAGTTTTGAGTGCGGTGCACGTAGGCAATGCTTATCTCCAAAGAAAAGGGGCCTTTAGTGATTACAGTGTATTGGCAGTTGGGTGTGTGTAACAGCAGTCTCCTGAAGTGGCCCATTACCTCTGATTTAAAGTGTATAAAGAGCAACAGGCCAGGCAATACAGTCCCTCCTGTGACGCTCCCAACAGCATTCTGCTCACAGAGAGGAGGGCTGCAGAGAGAGAGAGAGAGAGAGAGAGAGAGAGAGAGAGGCAGATTATGGGAAAGAAAAGGAGTCTTATTCACCGGCATGGGATCAAATTTTCTTCCATTAATCATATTTTGTTATTCAAACTTTTTTTTCCCCCTGCATTTGGTCTTCCGCTTAATAAAGATTTGCATGCTCGGAGATGTGCATCAGAGAAGATACTGTACACTGGAAGGTCTTCTACTTTCAGCTCCCTGCATGTTTATTCATGCAACATTAGTCTAAGTAGTTACAGCCCCTGTGTTAACAGCAAAGTGTGCTTCAAAGCATGTCAACCATGCTGAACTTCACTAATTAGGCATGTCTTTTGAACTGGAAACACGTTTAACTGACTGATCAAACTGAATAATTCTGCTAAAAATACCCACGAGAGTGCAGTCGAACCTGGCCGTGCTTACTGTTACTGAAGTTTTCCCAGTCAGTGAGGACAGCCAAGAGAGAGAGAGCCATACACCGTATCCCTCAATGTGCTGACCGGTGTCATCAACACCCCCACACACTCAGGTGCTGCTGGCTTATATTGTAATTGTAGATATTGTGGATGACACGTGGTCGCCAAGGCAGCCTGATCCAAAAGCATCTCCCTGTTTGGATCCAGACACCCAGCAGACACTCTCCTAATCCGTGATGCCAGTTTGAACTCAAGAAGTGCGGGTATGCATCCGGTGCTCCAGCACCTCACACCTTCAAAACTATATTTTCTTTTCTCGCAATTAATACATCTATAATAGGTCTTTGTCACAAAAGTTGAAATGCAGTTTTGAAACGCAGTCACTGGCTTGACAGCCTCCCCGTCCCTACAACTTGATCCTAAAGATCCACATTCCCACAGATGAGATTCACAAAAATCGAATGAGGATTTCTCTTCATTCACCTCTTTTATTGTCCTATATCCAGTGTTTATGTGTGTATGTACACAGTTGAGTGTTCCATGAGCAGTGTTGGGGCTCGTTACTCAAAAAAGTAATATATTACACATTACACATTACTCTCAAAAATAGTAATGCCTTACATTACATGATTACTCCCTGAAGAAAGTAATTAGCTACATTACTCGCTACATTCACACAGCTTTGTGGGTGCGTGCTGTCTCTGTAGGTGCTTCATTAAGTTTGAGGTAGTGTTAGCAGTGGCGGAGAGGAGTTTCCAACACGGGCAAAGTGTGCACCAAGTTATATTCCTTACGTTCAACAAATTCAAAGTAATGTTTGTATCGCCAACCTTCAAAAGCAGCTTTACGCAGCGGGGGGTCTTCAGGCAAGTCGCATGCAGCAGCATATTCTGCTCGTGTTGTTGACGCTGCCATTGTTATCCTATCTCCCCTTGCGGGTGGCGACTAACCAATCGGTGATGCTGAAAGATACCTCATGCCAAACCCCCCCCAGCCTGTTGTGTGTGATGCGTGCGACTACGCTGTTGAAATTGATTAACCTAGCAATGTAATGTAAGCAACGAGCTTGGCGAACTGTAATGTGATTACTACATTCAGAACAGTAATGCCTTACACTACTCGTTGCTGAAAAAAGTAATGTGATTAAAGTAACGTGTTACTTTGCAAGGCGTTACACACTACCATGAGAAGTGTCATGAAAACACATTCGAAGGGCATTGCAGAGGGGAATTTCATGTGGGGGAATTTGACTTTGTTTTCTATGAGCAAATACAAGCAAACACCAAGCAGCTAAAATTAACTTAACTGCCTTTATTCAACACTCCTTTTCTATTTTTGTCTTCCACCAACACAATACAAATTTCCTGCTCGCATCAAGTTTGTCTGGATGACTCTTGTAATGAAACACGAGTAAAAATGCGGTTGAGTCAGACTATCAGTTGAACCACCAGTGAACAACAAGCTCTACCTCCGGATCCACAGCTGCCCTCAGGCTACAACATACTACCGACATGTTTATTCATGAATGCTAGAGGTCCGCTGCTGTTATAGTACACAATAATATATCCCTGCGAAAGAGCCCATTCTACACAACGAGTACCTTTGATACACTATGCCGATAATACGCACCGTTGTATTCACTTAAAGGGACTGATATCTGTGGCCTCTTGGCAGCAGAGCAACAGTCATCACTGGGCATTAGTTTCTCCAGGACTGTGGATTAGGCAGCGCTAATCTGACCATATGGAGCTCAAGGTTTGATTGTACGTATGGAGCTGAGAACACACAATTTAAACACGCATGTCTGTTAGTCCAATATTAAACCTCTTCAGCCAGCGGCCAAGGTTTATGTGTCACACTGAGGGTTGTATAAACAATCCGTCCCTCCACAAGGGCCCTGTTACCGCACAACGTTAATGCTCCATGTCATTGTGCTTCCATCCAGTCACTTTAGTACAATAATTAATCAAAATAAACATACAGCGCTTGACAATAAGGCTTTTATATTCGGCACTAATCAGACAACTCATTAGGCGGTAATGAGCCGACTCTGCCTGCTCTTGTCGTGTTTGGGGGAAGTTTGGCGCATGGGGAGAAGTGTCTATGTGTGTGTGTGTGTGTGTGTTTGTGTGTGTGTGTGTGTGAGCTCACAGACACACATAGGCACACACAGACACACACACACACACACACACACACACCAGCCGGCACTCCTGTAGTCCCACTCCAATTATGGCAGCATCTCACCCGGGAAGAAGCCCACTTACCCAGCATTCACTTTATGAATAATTGATTGTTTGTGCCAGTGTTATATTTGTAAATACACGTTTGCTCTCTGATTAATAGTTTTCTAGACATACTCATTTGTTCAATTTGATTAGAGACTTAAATGTATTATTTATTAGCTGAAAATGCACTCCGGTTATTAGTCATCACAAGGGCAACAAGAAGATTTGGCATAAGGACGCAACTGCATGCAAACAGACAAGCTCGCATCAATCCGCGCTCGCTCACATGGCAGGTGGCAAGTGTGTTTGTGTGAGTGCGAACGTTTGAGCTGCTTCTTCAGCATGTGGCGGTGCGTGCTTTTTAGACTCACAGCTTCGTTTTTTAAGTCTTTGAGAGTATGGAAAGAAAGCCAGTGAAGCATTATTTTCAGCGTTTTAATTAGATCCATTAGTACGTGAATTGAGACGATTTTAATGCCAAAATTCCAGACACATTTACCATTCACGTTAATATGAAAGACTGTGGGTGGCTGCAAGCTTCTCTGGTGCGCCCAGAAAAGGTTATCAAACAGACAATGGCAGGTGTAATTTGGTGCTTTGGGGGATCTCAAAACCATTTTCTTCATAACTAGTGTGCGTAGTGTGAGTATGTGCATCACCCATCGCTTTGTGTGATTCTTTTCACAGCTTTGTAAAGAAACAGGTCAAAAAGTGTTGGATAGATTTAAAAGAGAAGAAATCGTGTTGTCTCGACAAGAAGTTTTAAGTTTTGATTTATTCCAGAGCAAGGGCAACACAAGCAGCACAAGATCTTTACGTACCTGTTTTAGAGCCGTTGATTTATCATCCTTTAAAGGGGCATTATGTGCGAATTTTAGAAAACATTAAAACATAGCTAAAATTATCAGCAGAACTTGAAGACAGTTAGAATGTTAAGACACCTGCGGACAGGTTGCAGAGATATCTACTGTAGTTAGCATGCTAGCCAGCTTAGGCCCAGTCTGGCCCAAAAGCTCCTATGCTGAAAATCTCCACCCTCTGGACATGCAGGCGGAGCCTTCCTGGGCTTCAGTCGTAGCTGTAGTGACGTATTCAATGACATCACGGCAAGTCTGCGAGTGCGTGAGGCTGCACTGCAAATAAAAAGTCCTGTGACCAGCAACCTACAAGTAGCTACAAGTAGCGCCGTTACTAGTTTAACTACATTTCTCAGTAGTGTGGTGGTAGCGTCGCTGTTTTCTGAATCAAATAGCTTTTCAGTAGCTTAGCTCTTACATTGACCATGTAGTGCGGTAGCCTCCACACAAGCTACATTTTTGCAAACATCTCTGAAGCTCAGTGCAGCGGAGCTTTCTGCCGCGGTCTGAAATAAAAGGATCAGTGAGTGACGCCACAGCCATACACGGCCGTGTATGTGGAGCCGACAGAAGCGCTTCCGTATGACGGTGACATCACGGATCAATCCTTGGGCTGATGCCTACAACAACTCTGCTGCAGGGGAATACAGACAGGTGAGCTTGAGTGAGTTACGTTACTTGATGGAAAGATGGCAGAGGGTGAGGAGGACGGAGACGAATTTAACGGGGACAAACTTAAATAATAAACAAATACAGTAATAGCCTAGGAGGTAAGATGTGGGGAATGAGGGAACAGAGAAACATTTGAAAAGTTTACATTACTCTGAATTATTACTTTTGTAATTTTTAACCAGCAGAGGGTACAACAAAAATGCAATTTCTACAAAACCAAAGTATGGTAGTAAGTCAAAATGACTAGCTTAAAATGTTTGTAGATATAGCCACTAGTACAGAGTGGGCCTAATAAAAATACCACTTTTGAAACTGCCAGTTATATGGGATACTGGTAGATGGATAGAGTACTGTATTAATCCCAAAGGGAAATTAAAGTGTTACAGCCACTTGACAGAAATCAAAATACAAAAACAATGAGGTAGGTAAAAGAAATAAATACAATTAAGGGCTGAATTATATACAAAAACTAAATAGACTAACTCAAATATTAGATATAAATATAAAAGCTGAAATACAGACTAGAGAACCTTAACGAAACTATAACTATAATATACTATTTGCTGAGTATACACTGTTTAATTATGTTAATATGCTACAGTGTAGGACAATGTACATTAGTGCAAGTCGGGTGGATATTGCTGTGGTAGTAAGGTGCATGATTGTCCATGGATGTTAGAATTAAGTGTGCATTGATAGTTGAATAATACAATATACAAAATAGTGAGAGCACAGCTTATTGTTTAATAAACAATTAAATGTAAAAAATTTTGCCTGCTTTTCTGTCTGATTTACAGTTTATTGATCACTGAGATAGCTTTAACTTGGAATGAAGTTGTTCCTATAAAGAAAAAAAAAATAGCTTTGATATAGTTAAACTACTTTTGCCATGTTGCTGTAGTTTAGCTTGCTACATTTCTTTCGGGAGTAGCTTCGGTGTAGTGAGGCTTAATTTAATGTAGAGTAACTGGTAGCTTAGCTCACTACATTTTCCAAGTAGCTTGCCCAACACTGCAGTAGCTACAGTTAGCAGCAACTAGCAGTTAGTCAAGTGATATGCTGCCCCTTATTTGCTTTCATTTTATGTATGAATTTGACGTAGTGTAGGCAAATCCTAACATATTGCACCTTTAAATATAAAAGCAACTTTGATAGAAAAAAAGCTTAATAAAATGTCTTCATCTGTCACAATGACCTATTTAAAGAATTTATAAAAACTGTCAAGGTATGTCTAAATTATCTACAATACAATGTACCATGCCGTGCCGGATATGTTTTGTGTATCAGTTTAGCCAGCTGCAGCAGATCACTTTGTCACTTAATGTATTCTCACTGCACATCAGTGGATGGTGGAACAACTGTATGCAAGCTTTTGCTGGCTCTCTCCTTTCTGCCTCCAGGGAACGCACTAGCAAGCTATCAGAGATGATTTTCAGACTTTTGAAAACGACGAAGTACGTGCTGTCGAGATTAAGGATTATTTCACATTCGGTTGTAAAGCATTCTTGCAGTCCAGCACTAAATAAGTGTTCTGTTTTGTTGTTGGTATCGCCAACGCTGCTGGTGCCGTCGTGTGTGACAAAAAGGGTACTCGAAAATCTCTTGAAGACAAACTGGAAAAATAAAATGGCATCAGGAAGGAGAGCAGGAACTCTTGAAATCGCGATGTTGAGTCTGTCAAATAGTTTCGACCTCCGGCATCCCAAGTGATACAATGGAGCAATTAGTCAGCACTCGAGATAATAATAGACCCTTTTCACGGCAGAAGAGGAAAAAAAGCACTTGTGGAATTTATAACACTGATGACGGCTGCATGCTATTATGATGATCTAGAAACTTAATAGAATGGAGCCATTGTTAACGTCATTGGTCACACCTGTGCTTGAGAAGTCAAAATCTCTGTCGTGAAAAGGGTCTGTCAGCTGTTGTTTCACTATCATCTCCTCTTGATGATGAGCTGGACACTGCTACAGAGTCTGTGTCCTGTTTTGTGTACTGTATTATGTATATTCTGAATCATAACGCTCAATAGATTGTACATGATGTAATGATAGATGTGATAACATACAGTACACATGTATCATTTTTGTGATCCTGTCTGCTAAATATGCTCAGTTAACAGGAGCTAGTTAGCCAGAACAGGTCCATCCATGAGATATGCGGGTCCCAGAGAATACAACTGAGATTTTTACACACAAGTATGCTTTTTAGCAAAAAAAGACCAAAACGCAAGACACACAGAGGCAGGCACTTAAACGACCACAAAGTGAGCTTTAATGATGAGCTGATCCAAGATACAAACAAGACCACAGGAGACACACATGACTAACAAAGAGTGAAGGGAAAAACACAAATACAAGAAGTAGAGAGCAAAAAATGACACACAAGCATAACAACTCAGACCTTTTAACTGTTTTTGTTCTCACAGATTGTTGAATGCGAGCATAGCTCCACCTGACAGCTTCACAACAGAGAAGAGGTCCAATGAACCAGAGTACAGAGAAACACCTGTGTAGGAGTTCAGGGCCACTAATGGAGTACATACCGAACTGACTGGTTGTTCAAATTAGCAGAAAAATGTTTCCTCAACACCTAATCAGGCACTTTTGAGTATTCCGGTGTTGTGGTTTGTGGGCTGTGGCTGATTTGGCTGTTGCAGCATGTACAGTGCCATTGTTGAAAACCTTGAGACCTGTTTATGGACGAATGCCCAGCAACTCTGTGTGTGTGTGTGTGTGTGTGTGTGTGTGTGTGTGTGTGTGTGTGTGTGTGTGTGTGTCACTGTCAGACGGCGCCACGTGTCGAGGCAATGACCTACCCTCGGAGTTAATGGCCAAAACTGCTTGTCTCAAGCGTGAAAA
>OMLP01015839.1:71547-82406 GCA_900302685.1 Spondyliosoma cantharus
GTGTGCGTGTGTGTGTGGAGAGGGATCTCACAAACAAAACTGACAGACAAATTGCATCATCACCGTGAGTGTGTGTGTGTGTGTATTTTGCGACTGCGCAGGTGTCAATTGTGAGTGTGCACTCCGGTGTGTGTTGCCGTGCTCCTCGGGAGTGCTAGTAGGCCAACTGAAGAGAGAGAGGGAGAAGCAGCACTGCTCTGCACCATATGCCAAATATGAGCCAGCCTGCCAATTTGTGTGGGATACTGGCAAGTGCTAGCAAGGCTGAATTTCTTGACAGAGGGAGATGAATAATTGAACATGTGCGGAGCGAAGTTCTGTTGGGATAGAGTGGAGAGCCTTTATACACGGAGAGAAGGACTGGAGACAGTCTACGGGCAAAACTCTTATTTAGATAGTGATGTGTCTGCTTTTTGTAAACAAGTCAAAAAGTTGCAGAGATTTTAAGATGAACTTGAATGGATTTATGGCGAGACATGAGTAGGAGAACTCATATATGCGTTTTGATCATAATAAGCACAACCAAAGAGGTCAGGAGCCTTTCATCGATCATACAGTTTTGCACCTACATAGGAAATCAAGAAAATAAATAAACATTCTTAAAAAAAGAGCTGTGCAACTCAATCGATTCAGCGGAGACGATTATTCAAAACGGGGTGTGCATTCCATATTTAAATTGTAATAATTTATCAAACACTCCAGTCCAAATCAGCCTCCAGTAAATGCAACCATACAACAAGCTTATAGGCTCTTTCACTTCTAACGCTCTTATTTCGCCAGTAGTTTCACTCAATCTCCCGACAACAGATGGCTATTAATAATTTGGTAAATGGTGACCTTGAAATACAAAATAACTATTTATTCTTTTAACGTCTGTTAACTTCAAGGCAAGCACAGCACAACCACTGTTAAAGAACGATATTTCAAGCAGAAAACAGAAAAGTAGGGGTACTCAAAAAGTAGCACATCTAACGAAGGCAGACGAGAAGTGGAAAATTATGTTAAGCACAGCTCCAGCCAGCATTTCAAGGCTTATGCCTAAAATAAATGTCAGTGCGACTTTTGGCATGTTGGTGTTGTGTCAGATTTACTTTAAATCCAGGCTGCCAAATGTGAGAAAGTGTTCACGACAGCTTTCAAGGGGTGATAACTAGTCGGATATGAGACCTTTCCCCATATGCCATTATCACATCAGCGTCTCCAAGCGGATCCTCTCACTGTGCTTTGAGTAAAAGGAAAAGCAGGAGTTTACAGCCATGCTGCGGCTGTATGTCAAGTTGGCACGCCGGTGCTTTGAGCTAAATTCTGACATCAGCATGCTAATCCTCACGACGACAATGCTACATTCACTGATTAGCACTAAACACAAAGTATATCTGAGGCTGATGAGAATTCCACTAGTTTTGCAGGTATTTGGAGATAAATGTTCGGAGGGTCGGCGGTTCGATCCCCGCCCTTGCCACTTGTGGCATCACCGGTATGACTGTGTGTGAATGAATAGAACCTGGAACCCTGTCAGGCGCTTTGAGTGTCTTAAAAAGCGCCATACAAATCCAATCCATTATTATTATTTATTATTATTATTATTATAAAGCAGTGTTGGACTTTGCGTTAAATGAAACGTCAATGGATCACCAGTGTTACCCTGCTCAATCAGGAGTGGCATAAGGATTCAACCTCTGTGGACCATGAATGGCTGTAAAAGTCATAGCAGGCGATTAAAAATGCAATATGTTAGAATCTTAGTTTAAACATTCAAATATTAAATTAAATTCTCTGCCCATTTTGAAGAAATTACAGTTTTGACGTTATGATGATTAGATATCTTCTAAAGTTGGCATGCTAGCCTGCTAGCCCCTGTCCCAAAGCTCCTGTGCTAGCGATGTGAACACCAACACTCCCCTGGTGCTCCAAGCTCCCATTCTGTACTGCTAGCTGTGCACCTAACTAGCTAACGGTAAGAACAGTTAGCTGCAGTTAGCGCTTAATCTGGAAATATGCTGCCCCTTTTTTGTATTGAGAATGAATTAAACAGGACAATTATCACATATTGCATTTTTAATGTTGGTCTATAGGGCTGAGAATAGTATTGGCTGTCTCACGATACACAATATATCTTCCTATATTGATATCTCCTCAAAAGCACTTCATGAAGACACTAGGGCCGGGTGACAAAATCAAATATCAACTGGTAAAGGCAAGTGTTAGAAAAACTAGAACCGTCTGATCACTTTACTATAATAAAGCCTTCAAACTAGGAAAAGTCAACTCTTACGCCTATCACAATATAATGATATCCAAAATCTAAGATGATATGTAGTCTCATATCAGGCTAGTGATATAATATCTATATACCGACCAGCCCTACAGTCGGTACAGTACTTGTTGAGATGTTTTAGTCTTCACATAAGTACTCGACTGACTTTACCGTCCACTAAACCACTCATTTGGCTAAGAACTGGCTGTCAGAGTTTTATTAGAAACCAATTTCAAGTGACTCTTATGCGACATTAACATTTTTTGCTAAAGCAGGAACATACTGAAACCTAAAGTTTTAAAAGTAACTCTATCTGATCAAAGTTGGTATTTTTCTGAGTTTCAGTCGGCTTTAAGGCTCTCTGGATTAAAAATGTAGGCAATAAATGCAAAACTGAGCCATGGAGATTGCCTCTGATCAAATCTCGCTGAGCGACTCCGCTGGAGGACACGAGAAGGGCAGCAGACGTCAGGAGCCTCCACGGCTGCCTCTCCTTCTTTCTGTCACCCAGCCGCGGTACCCAGGTCTGAATAAATGCCGCCCACGACGGTGTGCATAAGTGTGTGCAATGTTCACATGCAATATCCTGCAATTCTCCTGCGTTTCGTTGAGTGAGCACAAGAGCAATATAGACATCACAACAAGTGTTTGAAGATAATGATGAATCCCAGTGCTTGAGGCAATGACAAGAAGTATAAGAGAGAAAACAAACTGTATTCTGGTTAAATGGTGCTGCCCGGATAATAGACAGAGACAAATGTGAGCGACTACGCAGTTGTGACAGCAAATTTTCTCCAATAGTAGCCCTTCGTTCTGTGTGTGTCACTGTCCGGCTATTGCCTGTGACTTCCCATTAATCCTCAGAAATTGATCTGTTTTGTTCTCTTGTTTAACGGTGACTTTAGTATTGCGATGCCACTTTTACTGAAGCCCATTATGTTCTAATCATCCTCTCTCCTCTCTCCTCCCTCCCCTTGCCCTTCCTCTCTCCCTCTGTGACAGATACCGCCCTGTCCAGCGAGCGTGGTAAGTACTGCAGCCGAACACTCCCTTGATTTACAGCCATCTGTGCGTGGACTCTGCCAGCAACAGCGGATTGGCTGTTTGTGTTGATGTGTGGAAGGAACCATTCTCAGATGTTTGTCTCAGCGGGAGGGGAGGGGAGGGGGGCGGCGAGCCACAAACATCATTTGCATCACCGGGAAGCTATTTTGCCTCTGCGTCACGTCGCGTGTCACAGCAAATGTTGAAACGAGGAGAAAAACATCAAGTGGAGGCAATTATGAAAGCAGCATCGGCGGACCCATGTGGCCAATCAGAACTGGAATTCAGCATATTTTCCCTGCACGCTATTTGCCTCGACCTACTTAGTCAATTTACCCCCTTTTGACTCCAATAGAATTCAATAAGGAGCCAATAAGGAGTGTCTTTTCTCCAGCTATTGTGGAACCCGTCTTCATGCAGTCTAAATAGAGAGTAGATGGATTCCCCCACTGAGGCTGCCTCTGTTTTCATTTTATTTTGAATTTGACTCCCCTCCGCCGTGCTGTTATTAATGGCTTCCTGCGCTTGGAGGAGCACTTTAATCACTTCGTCAAACAGGTTGAAAGAGAGCCCATCTGCAGCACTGGTTTTGCTTGTGTCTTCGATTTATTCTGCATGTGTGTCTGCCCTGTAAGCAGCAGGTGAGCGATGCGTCAGCTACTCTTCCTGTACAGTTTTGTGTGCTTATAGATGTTCCCTCTGCACATGTCATCATCAGGGTCTCACTGTGGCGCCGAGACAGAAAACGGATATTGCCGAATCTGTCCTCCGCTCCGAGAAGGATGATGCTTCGGGGACAAATTGTCGAGCTAAATTGGTGTGGTGGCATCACACGGTGTAGACAAAACACCACGCGCTGTGTGTCTGGTCTTTGAAAACCTCAAAGTGGCGAGAGGGAGGAGAAGAGTAAAGTTGCGGGTCGAGATCAAGCACTTGAGGTTTATTTTTGTGTGCCTGGTTAACCCTCATCCACCGGTGGAGGAGGTGGCGACACACAGCACAGAGAGGCTCGTGTGATCAATTTTTCATCGCCGGGCTAGCGACAGTGTGGCGCTTTGTTTTTTTTCCATCCAGTTAGGCTTGAACAAAGAGCAGGGTACAAGGAGTCACGACGGGCGAAGATTCGTATTCATCATGAGTGTTATCCTTGATTGTGACCTCATCTCTTCCTCTCTTAACCGCCCTCCCGCTCTCACATTAAAACACATGCATGAGTTCTCCCCTCTCCCGCACCTCCTTTCCGTCTCTGTACTGCTGAGTAGTCACATAATGTGAATGATGTTCCACAATGAAAGGCGGAAAAAGAAGAGTGAAGTAACGGACGCATTAAAAAGCAGATGAGAGAGTGAGGGGAGGAAGTGTTAGGGCAAGGTCTGTGCGCCCTTGGTCCCTTTGTGCCAGCAGGCAGCCGTCCAGCAGGCTGCTGTCGCTCACCTGAGCATACATGATTTAATTCCTGCTTTCATACATGCAGATGTTTGTTTTTTTTTGTGGGTGAACATAAACATACAGTAAACATATACCCGCAGTGAACAACAGGACATTCCTCAGCTCCCTCCGCGTGTCTTCCCGCGCTTAACAAGCTCCTCTCTGCCCCCTCTGCAGCGATGGGGTGTGTTTGGAGTCGTCTGATAGGCCTCCTCGATGTGAAGTGGCTGCCGGTGCATCCTCTCCCAGCTTAATTGGCTGTACCTGAGGCAGGAGGGCAAGGTGTAATTGTGATAAGAGAAAATGCAGCGCTTGGCTGGTTTTTAGGGCCCTTATCTATAGTCTGCGGATTGATTATGGTTTTTCTGCCAGCCGTGCAAATTGTTCAGCCCCATCAACCACACTGGAAACCACCTTAACTCTCTCTTGGCCAAACTGCCATGGCCACGTGTAAACCAGATTGTGCAGGCACTGCTGAGTAAGCTACAATCCTCTGACCACTGGCTGTCATTTCCGACCGGTCGCGTGCGCGCTCACAAAGTGCTCAGGGATTGTATTAGAGACAGTACCGCTGAGCATCTGGTGGAGCATATGAACGTCTCCTCGTGGTCAAATTAACAGGGCTGCACTGTCGCTCCAGCTCATCTGAGTAATTTAAATTCAGAAATACAAATGCAAAAATACATTATAGCAGTAGTTCCAAGTCACGCCTGTTTGCTCGCTTGCAGAGAGTCACAGTAGATGAGACGATTGATGCCACACTAATGTCTGCGTGCTAACTATGTAGCTACAACCAGCAGGCTTTTAGCTCATTTTAACATACAGACTGGAAATAGGGGGAAATTCAAACAAAAAATGTTATAAGCAGTCATCAGTCAGTGATTAGCAAATTCATTGATTGGTCATTCCAAAGAAAATTGATGTCCAGCTATTTTGATAATTGATTAATCGTTACTTCAAGTGTTTTTTTCCTTCATCACTTGATTTGCAGGTCTCGTGCACTGTACAGATTGTAAAGCCCACTGATGCAGAGTGATTTGGGATTTTTGGCTACATGAATAAAATTGACGAAAGCAAGTAGAAGATTTATTGCTTCCAGCTTCTTAAATGTGAGGATCTGCTGCCTTTCTGTGTCATCTGTGACAGCAAATGAAGAGTCTTTTTGGTTTTACGGATGTGTTCGATGGACAACAGAAGCAATTTGAAGGTGTCACTTTTTGTTTTCTTTTACATATGTCGACTAAACGATTAATTGATTGAAGGGGCTCTAAGTAAAAATTTGTAGCAACATAAATGTATTGATCACTTTTTTGTTGGCCATATTGGAGCTGATTGTAGCGGGACATGAAAAATGAGACCTTCCTCATCTCCCTCAGTTGCCTATAGAAGTCTGTAGACGATTTGTTGAAGTTGTTTCATGCTGCTCAGCTGTGGGTTACTTTGTGAAGTATTATTTGCAACAGTCCAAAAGATGTGACTGCTCCCTGCCCCCTGCTCCGCTGACAGAAGGCAACAGTAACTATCGTTAGAAACTGTAGTTTAGAAACAAGAGTTTGCTAACATACACTGACAACCGGCTTCAAGCACAACACAGAAGTTCCACAGAGCCTCTTTAATCGTGCAAACAATCGTCAGATTAATGGATAATCCTCAATTGCTGTCCTGAAAGCTACATGCAGTTATTAACATATCGTATCCTCGTAGTTTAATTGGTGCAACAAAAAAAAAAGTCCAGGAAGTCACTGCACTGCGGAGAAACAGTCCAACATGACCTCCAGCGGAACTGAAACCTTCCGTTTGTAACTTCAGTTTTTACACTTCAGTTGAAGTTAAGTTTAAAATGTGTTTACCAGTGAGTTTCAGAAGTGCTCAAGGTGGATTTTATAACTATAGAGCCAGGATAGCAGTTTTCCACTGCTTCCAGTCCTTATGCTACGCTAAGCTAACTAATAAGTTCACAGATATGAAAGTAGCATCAATCTTTCCATCTCTAGAAGAAAAAAGAAATGAGCAGATTTCTCTAAAACGTTGAACTATCGCTCTGAACTGTAGATTCAGTTTCCTCGTGTCAGGTCGCTGCCTCTGCTCCGGATGTCACCATCGCTCGGCCATACTGTATGTACAAACTCCCTCGCTCTGCCTGCGACTCTCCCCGGCCTGGCCCCACCCCGTCCTCTCTTTCTCTGGTTTTGAGTAGTGGTTGGGGCTGAAAGAGCAGCTAATGGGCTGTGAAATGTCTCCAAAGCTAGAGCAACAACAGAAGCTAATGTCTCAAAGCCCCGCTGAAACAACACTAGCGGCGAGGAGCCCTGACTGTGCAAAGAGAAGAAAGGGGGGAGGGAAAAACATCCACGGTTCCCTCTGATGTGTCAGAGAGGCCATTTCTGTCAGCCTAATTGAAGTGAAGCTTTCCTCATGGCCTCGGTGAAATAACGTAATTGCCTGCTGGAATGGATGGGACTGTGCTGTTGGCCGCACTCTGTAGGGTTTCCTTTTTTCCATGTAACGCGAGATCCTGAATGCAGCTCAACGGCGTTCTGACATTTGCTATTTCAATCCTTCTAGCCGCACAGCAGCGCGCTTAGCAGGGCAAATTCAAGGCTCAGGGATATTGACAGGGCGAAATATTACAGCTGGAAAAGGTTTTTGCCAGACAAGTCGATTCACCTGAGCACCATCGCTCTGAGTGAGCCCAGGAGATGTAGTTTGACAACACGTCTTATCGCCGCTAATTCGAACAAGACTTAGGTCCACTTAATAATCTTGTGTTTTAACGGAAAAGGGATAATGTTAAACACCTATGTGGAGATGTTAGCATTAAATGCCTTTGCCAAGGAGAAGCTGGGCGGAATGCACTTTCTGATCATTCGCAAGCGTTTTTTTTCTCTAAAATGTAGTGAAGCGTGTGACCCCGTCTGCTTCTCTTCCCCCTCAGTACCAATTAAAGCTGTTTTTCTGCAGCAGATCTTGAGCTGATGAAGACAGCCACTAAGAGCTCTTGAAGTAAAGTCGCACAGGACCTGTGTGGCAGATGGTTTACGCGAGAGGACGAGGGACGGGAGAAAGCAGCAAAGAAGGAAACAAACAAGCATAGAAATGGCAGCCTGTCTCCAGTGAGGAGCTCCTATTTTCTACCCAATTTAAGACTTCCCATTTCCCAAATTTTCAAACTTTTCCTCCAAAAAAGGCTGTCAAACCTACAGGAGACCAGGGAAAACACAAGATCTCATTCTATGGAGAATTTTTCGCACACCACATCCCAAAAACTATTGAGATAACTGGAGTCTCAGCAAACCAAAAAAAAAAAAAAAGAGCTGGGAGCTGCTTGATCTCACAGCTTTGACCAGCTCTCCCAGCTGAATAGTGACAAGCTTTGCTCCGGCCTTTCACTAGAAAGGCTGAGACGGCAGAGAGTCAGGGCTCAGAGGACAGTGCCTAATGGCTACAAGTCCGACTTCCCCCGGTGGATTACATGTTTCCAAAAGATAAGGCCTGATCAGTATTTTCTTAGAGAAAAGGCCTGTTTTTGTGATGCAGATGAGGGCACACAGGAAACTTGCTTTGTGCTGAGGTTCAGAGGAATACAAACTGTGAAATAGAGATCGTACACAGTGAAGCTTTTCTTCACAGTCGGACCTGTTTACTGTGCCGTGGTATTATACATCACCTGTGGTCTTCTTCAGTCAGGCCTGTCTCGGTTATTCATCATTATGAAAGCGTCAGAAAAACTAAACACCTTTAAGCTTTTGGAGTCTTCTCCATCTCTGCATCTCCGTGCCAGGCCTTTGTTATTTCAGCCACGCTGTAAACTTGACCAATTAGTTCACACTTCATTCTAATGCTCAGGCTGGGACTAATGAAGCCACATTTCCTGGGGTTAATTATACCAATATTATTTGATACTACGAGGAACAGGAAATGGCAAAGCACACTTTAGTAGCTATCCCCTCCATCATCACCTCCCACCGTGGGAGACTTTTCCCTCTCCAGCTCCCCCTCCATCCCTTTATATCTCTCTGCTCTCTCCTCCGCTCAGCCCTCTCAAGCACATCCTCCCCTTCTCTCAGCAGCGAGGCCGGATCGCACAGAAGCATTAAGGGACTGTGAGACGTTGCTGGTCGGGGCAAATCCCTACACAAATTAGAGTGCAGAGACCATTATTAAAGCCAATTGCCAGTGCCTGCTACCAACAGTTAAATTACAATGTCTCTTGAAGAGAAAGGCAAGCACTTTTTACTACCCCCGTTTTCCCTCCTTGGCAGAGCTGCGCACCGGAGCGAGCGCAGCTCTTGGAACTGTGTCATTCTTCAAGATCTGGGGTGGAATTATAATGTAGCACGGAGCTGACATCCGCATGAGGCCTGGCCCTCAAAGAGGCGTGCTCATGATTGGCACCCGGGTTTGCACAAAGAGCATTAGGTTTCTTCATTTGGAAAAAAAAAGAAAAGAAGAAAGAAAGAAAGAAGAAGAAGCCTGATATTTTCCCCTCACATCCCACCACAGATGCTCAGCTTCTCAAAGGCGAAATGTTCAAGTTTGCTTTCATGTGAAGTACACTGAGGCGATTTCTGTGGCTGACTTTTAACTCTTGCATTCGGTGCTTTTCTCTGTCAAACGGGTGTTTCAGCAGGAGCGGTTTGCCTGTCAATCACCGCCACCTCTCAGTGTTCCTTACGTGCACAGATTACTCTGCCGCTGAGGGGATGTACTGCATTACGGTGCGCGTAAAATGAGCATGTGCGTGCCGCGTCCGTGTTCATGCGTGTGTGTGTGTGTGTGTGTGTGTGTGTGTGTGTGTGTGTGTGTATGCATACCAGACATTTTATGTTATAAGCACTAATCTGTCACTTGTATGAGATTAGCGCTGGAGCCGACTTCACGCGGCGCATGTCAACATCCGAGCTGACAAAACCTGCTGAGTTCCTGTTTCCCTGACGTTTATTCTAACTGCACTTCCCTCCACGTGACCAAATTTAATTGACGCTAACTTGACACGTTAATATCATTTAAACTCTCCCCGACTCACTTCTTCACTGCTGCAATTTTTCCCATTTACGGGCGAATTTGGTATGTAGAGCACCTCCAGTCTCGCTGGGGCTTTTTCCATTAACGACACAACACTGTTGTGTAATTATTGCTCATCTGCACTTGAAAGCAGAAACACCACTAAAAGGCTGAATAATTCACTAATGATATCATTACAGCTCAGTCCAGTTATTTTGCTAACGTGCACGCGTTAACATTTTGAAAACCAGAGAGCAACATCTTTGACATGATAGTAAAAATCATAAACTTCATACGTCTATTTTACACAGTAAAGTTTCTGAATGCATCGTATCTGTCAATTAAATCTGTCAAGTACTAAACGTTTCATTAACGTGCATCACTTTATTATATGACTGCTATAAGAGTAAGGCCACAGAACAGCAGACGTTCCTTTCCTTTCCATCTCGAGGGCTCAGACACAGAAATAGCTCCAGGACTACAATAATGCGTTGCAAAGTTTATCCGCTCATTTTTACGGAGACAGAGGAAGTGAACTGCGATACACTTTTCAAAGTATTCTCCCCGGGAAAGAAATAAAAAAAATCAAACGAGCAGTGTCTGTGAAGTATGAAGAGGCGTATTTTTCTCACCTATGACAAACTAATTTCCTGTGCTCCCTAGTTACACAGCTGTCAGAATCACTTTTGGGTTACAATTTTCTCCCTCATCATCCAAAACAGCACATCCGCCATCCACCTGTGAGTCATGCGCACAGGGGCAGCATATGACCACTGACATTTAATGAAGAGAAGAATTAAAGATACAGATCTGTCACCGGAGGTTTTCTGAGATTCATGCGGTCCATTAAAAAGTAAAAAAAAAGACATTTCATGTGACCGTCTGTTGAGGGGTTTTTACGGCGATGCTTCATACAGCATGAAATTTTCTAGCCACTTATTTTAGCCACTTAACCACCATCATCATCTTCTGTGATTGGTTTCCTGCATTTTCCACAATGTTTTTCTCCAACTAAGCCCTTTATTCAATATTTACTGTTAATTCTGATGCTATACTATACTATATATTATGGATGAGATGTTGTACATTCATAGTCTCCAGAGGATGAATCTTAAAGTCTTTGGTG
>OMLP01015839.1:82426-95188 GCA_900302685.1 Spondyliosoma cantharus
AGTCTTTGGTGATGCCCTGTCTTTTTCAGGACAGGAGCCCACAAAATAAAATAACTGAAAATGATCTGGTAGAAAGATTTCTACAATTTAAATACAGGTTTAAGTTTTAATTTTCCTTTTTCTTATGTTAAACTAAAGACATTTTCCCATATTAAACCAATGAAAGAACCCTTGAATATGGTATATCAGGCTTAAATCCCAGAAGGGTGCTGTGGGTTTTATGATATAATTTTATTTATTTATTACATCAAATGTTTATTAAAGGTGCAATATGTAAGAATTGACCAACTGTCAAATTCATACTCAACAGCAAATAGGGCCCAGCATATCGCTAGAGTATCCACTTACTGCTGCTAACTGTAACTGCTGTGAGCTAGTTAGCTTAGTTAGCCATGCAGCTAGCAGTACGGACTGTGAGTTCAGTGAACTGTTGGGAGTCATTGCAACACAATCCATAGACGTCATGATGTCAGAACTGTTATTCACATTCTGATGATTATTAAAGCTAGTTTTCAGCTGAATTCTTACATATAAATACAGGATTTTTCACGTAAGTTATATTGTAAACCCAACTTATTTTCATGTACTGGAAAAATACGGCAAAGATCTGTGAAATAAACAGAAAACAGATTTTTTGTGGTACAGTGTGGCATTTAGCTCAAATCAGTTTCTAAGTACTGTACAGCCTCACAGTATGGCCTGAAGAGCTGTAGCCTATTAGTCTTGCCATGAAATGTAAAGTTTCTTATTTGACCTCTTTTGATGATGAAAAATACAGTTGCATTTTCTCTCTTTGCTTTCCCATGAACGCTGTAAGACAACACACCAGCATGTGTTGGTGCAGACTGCGTAGCTCATCTGGTAGGTAGCTGTTGTTTTGAGGTTTTGTATTTTATTAATCTTCTTGAAAAAAACTAAACATGAAATAAAGTAAATGGACATAACCTGTTGGTGTTCGATTTGTAAGCTGAATTCTTCTCGTAGAGCAGCCCACATTTGTGACTCACCCGAAATGACCCTTCCCTTGTCCTCTCCTCATCCCTCATTATGGTTTTCATGCCATATCGTATCAATGCCCCGATTCATTTTGAATTGATTGAACTGTTCCGCACCGCTGATATTTTTCATTTTAGGGCCGGAGGAGAGACAGCATATTGCTGGCTCAACCTTTCCAAACAGCACCTGTACAAACTGTTTTTCTTCACCCCGCTCTTACAGCTCCATCACTCTCGCTCTCACCCACTCTGCAGATTAGCTCGGCGCTGTGCAAGCGGAAGAATGAGGCCAGCGAGAATCAAACATTAATCAGCTGCTGTTTTATAAGACAGAGGGAGCGCACTGCACTCCCTGGGTCCCCCTCCTTCCTGCCCTTAGCCTGCCCTACCACCGAATGTTAATGTGACTGCCATTACTCATTTATGAGCTGCCCGCCGCTCGCTGCCCAGAGCCTGGTGTCCGGGCTTAGGCTGCCATGGCGGGCACACTGCAGGTGGACGGCTGTGCCAGGGCATTCAGCTGTGGCAGGGCCAGGTCTGTTTCTTTTTAAAAAAACATGATTGGGTGGGTTGGCTGTTTAACTCAAATGGGCCTCTGGTGTTATTGGAGAAGTGGGCGGTTGTGAATACGGTGTCATATTTACAGAAGGCGATATATAGAGTAAGAAAACACAATTAGACAGCAGCACTGACATCAAAACTGAGAGGAGCACTGATTCACAAGACCAAACGCAAGCTGTCCAATTTTTATTCAGCAAATGGGCGATATGATATGATGTATTCACATTTGGACTGTTGTAATTGGATATAAATCTCGCTGAATGGTCTCCGTGGTGAGACTAAGTACCTCTATATGTGCAGACAGGCAGCTTTGAAGAGTTAGAGCTGAGTGGTTGTTCTTGGTATCCAGGACACAGAGCGCAGCAGGAGTCATTCGTATTCTTAGTAGTGACATCAATAAAAGAGGAAGATTGCACAAGGTGAGACACACAGCCACCCTCCGCTGACAGTGTGTGAAAGAGTGGCCATCGGTGTCAGGCTGCGTGGCAGACATTAATGAAGGCCGGAAGTATGGGGCTGTGTACAGATGTGTGTGGACCGGCTCGAGGTTGTTTTTTTCCCTCTCCGTGCTGCAGCGACACGAAAGGTGTTGCTTGGTGTGAAGAGGCCGATGATTCAGGATCCCGCCGATTGTCACGCGATCCTGTTTCCCAGATGGCTTTGCTCTTCGCCTCACCTCTTCCCTTATGCCGCTACTGCATCAGTAGACCCAAGTGGATACAGCCCAGTGGAACCCTCCATGCATGTTTAATGGCTGAACTTGAATTCCCACTCTCCAGTACATGTCAATGTTTTCTTGCGTCACAGGTTTTGTGCTCCCTGCTTCATACAAATTGGTTCCCTCTCAAACATAACGGGGAGCTCTGAACAGTGTTTTTAACACGCTGAATATTTTAAATATAATCATCCTACAGTGCGTTAACTCAGCCTATAACCGTCACTGTTGTACATGAGGAGAGAGCGCACAAACAGAGTTTCATGTTTATTTTAAGCAAACCCGCCCAAGGACGATGTCTTCTCCTTCATCTCTCTCTTGCCTATGGTGCCTCATATATTTGTGGCCTTGGGGGGAATCACAGCGTGCAGCAGAAACAGGAAGTGTGTAGCCTGTGGCTAAAAGGTAGATACTTCTCCTGGAGTGTTACACAGCGCACATACACACATGTATACTTCTCTCCTATGGGAGTGCTAATCCCCAAGAGATGAAAGGAGACTCCCACTGCTCTCTGATCCCTGTGTCCTGCTGTGGCGGTTCATTTGGTGCCTGCCGGAGAGAGACCGCTCCAGTTGATGCTCCCACACATGGCGTCCTTGACCGAAGCACAGACGTGACTCGGGCCAAGCTCCATGCTGATCCAGAAAGTTCCCTATTAGAAATCAATGTCCGTTTGACGCCCCTTTCATTCAGGCGCTCTTTGTGGTGTGTCTGTATCACCATGGAGAAAAAAGAGGGGCAGAGGGAGAGAGAGAGAGTGAGAGAGACAGAGTTTGCATACTGAGGACCCCTTCACACCTCCTGAATCATGGTGTTTCCTCATGGGAAGCCAGACGTTAATGCTAGATTAACTATCTCCTCTTCATTATAGGAAAGCGAGTCCTCTGTTCAACCTTGGTGCTTTGAAGTGGTGCAAAGGTTCACACAGATTCCACTGACCATGTCTGCTTCTGTTATGTATGCAAGTGTGTGTGTGTGTGTGTGTGTGTGTGTGTGTGTGTGTGTGTGTGTGTGTGTGTGTGTGTGTGTGCTGTACATGTACATGTTCAGCCAGTACAGTCGTGGACTACGAGCACAAGATTCTTAGATAAATGCAATTATTCAGCAGCATTAAATGTGGAGGGAGAAAGGAGAATGTATCCTGAAAGCTGCATGAACCTCAGTAACAGCCTCCACCCCGCTGTATCCTTGGCCCCACTGAGATCTGCTGCAGCTGCCGACTGATGTAGGTCTTTGTCATGGTTCTTCTCAATGTCCTGAATTTTAAAGAACAGATAATAAACCCTGAGGGCCCTTATTCAGCACAACAGCACTCAATAAGTAAATTGCCAACCTGTATCCCCTACATTTAATCACCAAATACAGTCCAGACGGTTGTCTTCACTTCTGATTACATCCTTAATTCTCTGCTCGACTGTGAGACCGAAAATGGGAAGCCTTCCTTCAAAAGACGGGGATAAAAGAATCCACGGTGAAGAATCGCTCAAGGTGGCCCTGCAAAGGCATCTGTTCTTCACTGCACACTGAAGCCCACCTGGTTTTACAAAGCCAGAAGTGCATCAAATGTTACTGCACAGTAATGTATGTGTGAGCACTTTAGAAGAGAGTAATGTTGTGGTGAGAGTGAAAAGTCTGTGTGCACTTGCGAGAAAATGAAAAGCTCGAATCATTATGATGTTTGTATGGACTCTCTGACACTAATGTCCGACACACATAATCTGCCATAGTACATTAGATGTGAAGGTAATAGTAATTACAGTCAACAGACAAGACCGTCTTTGGAAGCAGTGTGAAGGATTGATGATGATTTTTTATTAATTTTTTTTTATGTTTTTATGTTTTTGTCAATGGGCTTTTTCCTCAGTGTTTTGTCTTCTAATGAAATTGTTCAACACTTTGGAAAATATGCTTATCTGTTTTTCTTGGCGAGAGTCAAGTGAGAGCATCATCTGTCGAGTAAATATGAAGCCGGAGCAAACGAGCCCTCGCCTCCACCAGTTCTGAGCAGAACAGTTGTGATTATAGATGCGTCGTCAACGGAGGGCGTTGCACACATCTCTGGGAGGTTCCTGGGAGGTGGATTTGACCTTTTCAGAGTGCAACGCTATGTTTCCCCCTACTTCAGATCTCTGTGCTAAGCTCAGTTAACCGGCTGTTGCCTCCATATTTAAAATGTTTAACTATTCCTTTAAAGACAACATATGCAGAGTCACACAGTGGAAGTGAAAGACAGACAAAGCAACAGGTGGCAATAGAAATGTTTGATGTTTTTATTTATTCAAGTCGAAATTAGTCTAATAATCTGCTGTTGGAGTCGAACAGCTAACCTGAAAGCTCACAGCCTAGTTTAAAAACTTGTTTCCCATTCTGCCGAGAAGGTGAGCTCCCGGTTTCACCTTTGCAGAACACATTGCGCTGTACTTGAACCTACCGCTAAAACAGGTGGCACATGGTCTCCCTGAAAAAGGACACCTCCGCGAGCTCATAAATAACAATGGTGAATGTTGGGGCCGTGTAGAACACATGGGGGTCACCTCGGCACAAGTAGGGCAGCGTCGTCCGTGGAGGATTGGGACGCATCCTCCCTCCGACCATGGAGAAGTGGCTACCATCAGCAGGTTTGGAGCAGCAGGCGCCTGGTTAATATTTAGGACGAAGCACGCTGAGCATTAGTTTTCCCCCAGGCTCTCCTTTCCTCTCTCTCTCTGGTGCCAGCTATGCGACAGGTGTCTTTTCAGCCCGGTGTGTGATAAATGAAAAGCTGTTTGTCTGGAGCAGAAAATAAAATGTACCCTGTAGGGTAACAAATAAAAACAGTTCTCCGAGACATCTTGAAGTGAATTAATCATACAGACATTAATACAGGATTAACAGTGAAAAAGTGCTCTCCTGAGACCCAGCCTGTACGGCCACTTACCAAAACAACTGCTCTTATTAGTCACTCATTAACAATATGATGAACTAGAACAACATCACCTCCACGCATGATTGCAGCTTGTTTTTTTTTTCTTTCCTTTTCTCCACCTGAATTCACACTTTTCATAAATCCCGCTGACAGTTTGTCAGAACTCTTCATTTTAATAAACCCTTTAACAAGTTCCATCGAGTTTTTCTCAACTAATAAAACTTCATCATGGTGACTTCTTGTGTTGACACTTCATGCAGCTTCGCATTTATTGTTGTGTCAACTCATAAAAATGTAACTTAACCTCATTACACGAGTGTGTGTTTTTGTCGTCATTACCGGAGGAGTTAATGAAGCCGAGAGAGAAGGGCACCGCTCTGGGTTGGCTGGGGGGACAGAAGACTTGTACCTGCCTTCTCCTGAGACACTCATTAAGCAGCACAGTGTTCACATCACGTCACGCCGGGTCCACAGAGGGCCACATTAGCCGCGTAGTTATATTTCACTGCCCTACTGTATTTGCCTCGCAGGGCTGAGAAGCAGATGTCTAAATAGTATTGTCGAGGAGATAGAATAAGCAGCGGTGGTCGTGAGGTGGCGTAGGATTAAAAAGCAACCGAAACATGAGCATAGCACAACACCTGCCACTCTCCTGGAAGAAGAGAAACAAACAGCAGACAACCCGTCAGGTTGTCACACTGAGATGATAATAACAAGTGATCAAATTGGCACCACAGCATTTCCATCTCTTGCCTGAAATGTGCTTCCTGTGCTGATGTCGATGCCATATATTCAACATCATGCCTTTTTCCATCTGTAATTAGAGCAAAATTGCTGGAATTCCCGACAAGGAAACGATCCATCGCACCTTCACTTTACTTACCCGTGTTTTTAGTCATGAAAAATGCTAAATTACAACTATGAAAACACATTTTGGCAGTGCATTTTCAGACATTAAAGTGAGCTCGTACACACACACACACGCACACACACACACACACACGCGCGCGCGCACTCGCACTCGCACACAAACACATCTCGTTATCCTGTCCACCCCCACACAAATTCACCTGGTAGAACAGAGTGACCTCGTTCTGCCAAAACCCTTCAGTCATTCTCAGTGCACTCTCTCTCTCTCTCTCTCACACACACACACACACACACACACACACACACACACACAGGTACATACACATCCGTTTGCCTCTTGCTCAGCAGTGTTGAGTGCAGAGGCTCCCAGCAAGCATGCTCCCTCAGCGGACCTGTTAAGTGATTAGCTCAACACGGCACACTGCTGCCACATTTATTTAAGTATTCTCACACAACCTATAGCGTCCTATATATATCCTTTGATGAGCGGCAGATAAGCCAGAGGCCGCAGCAGCTGATGATCACTGAGAAGTTTAAATGGGGTATTTTCAGGACTCCCAGTCTTTGCTGACAGGTCTGACTGCCTGTAGGGACCCAGAGGGTAGGAAAGTACGTGACTGGCTGAGAACATGTCCACAGGAATGGCTTGATTGTGCACAAGTCCATTACATTCACCGGGTAAGGGACATGCACAGATGTTTTAAGGGGCTTTGGTTTTATTCATAAAAATGCACCCCGATGGTTTCCTCTGCTTCCCCTGACACGAACATGCTTGTGCACTTAAACCAAGCTGAAGTAAAAAACAATGAGATCACGCTCCAAATATAGGATGCAATCACCAACGGAAGCTGATGTCAACCCACCATCTATAGAAACCTGCTCAAACAAACACACACACACGGACAAAATTGAAGATTCCGCCATTCGAGTCTAATTGAATTAAAACCAGCCTTGTAAAAACGATCCTCCTTTACCTGCTTGTCCTTTGAAGGGCGCCTCCACAACAAACAATGTGCAACGCTCAAATCGAGCTTCGTTGTAAAGCTACACCACAGTTAGTCTGTTTAAGTGTTGAGCAGCTTTGAGATCTAAGAGAGATCTCATGCAATGTGATGAAATCGTAGTGGATATAGCATCTCCAGTGTGGAAATTAATAAAGTTAAAGAAATCAGATAATCACTGAAAATGTTCTCATTTGTTTGGAAAGATTTCAAGACTAACACCATTCCACATGCACCTCAGGTGTGGCAGCAGAGTCTGGTGGCTTCCGGCTTCTCACCCTCTATGCACCGTTTCCTTATTTATGTTCTTGCTTACCACCCCGCCTCCATTTAGAGCAGTGTCACCTCGCATTACACATTACAAGAGTTCGAGTCTAACAGTCAAAACATGCAAACCACAAAACCAAACCAAAACAACATGTGTTGACAGTGTGTGGTGACT
Organism: Spondyliosoma cantharus; assembly: GCA_900302685.1. Classification (NCBI taxonomy): domain Eukaryota; kingdom Metazoa; phylum Chordata; class Actinopteri; order Spariformes; family Sparidae; genus Spondyliosoma; species Spondyliosoma cantharus. Next base: position 89,916 of record OMLP01015839.1, read on the forward strand.
TTATGGTAGTCGACTAATTAATAACAGCAATTAGGTGGCCAGCACAATTGTCGTGTAGCTTTTTCTCAGGCAAACACAGCGAGTAAATCACCTACACTATGATCAACAACTGAGACGAACAAAGCAAATCTGAAGATGGCAACATGATCATTTATTCATTTTAACTTGGCCGATCGTCACATAAACAATTTTGGGCACAGCAGCAGTATTGAAAACAACAGCAACACTCTTATGTAGATTAAAGGAGACATATTATCTATTACCATGTCCACACGTTCCTCTGAATCGTTTCAAGAATATTTGCGTCCGAACGGATCCATTTAAAATGACTCAAAACGCTGTAGTTCATATTCCAGGCCTATAGGTGGCGCTTGAAATTCAGCAAAAATGCAGAAGAAGAGACGGAGCATGCGCATGAAGCTCGCTCGCTGTTTACAAACAGACAGTAGGCGGAGAATCCGAACACAACAAGAAGAAGACGAAAATGGCTAGTGCAAGGAAACCGGAATCGTTTGTGTGGACCGATAATGAGGTCGAACTGCTGCTGGGACTCACACTCAATTACAAGGTGAGCAAGTTGTTGTTGTTGTTGTTATGAGACGTCGTGGGGTTCAGAGGTCGAAGGCTAGAGAGGGGGTGGGGTGATGGCGTCATCGATATGGAAAGTATGCGGATTCGCTGTCCACACGAGAACGCGAGGGCTGCGGTTTCGGATTTTTCCACCTGGAGACCCGGTTTCAAAAAAGTGTGTTTACAGGCGCTGCGTTTACAGGATCCAAAACGATGCAAAACATGTGCGTCTACACAAAAGAGCGTTTCCATGTGGACGACCCGAATGTCTATCCCACAATGCATCGCAAAAAGTAGTGTACAACCGATGGTCACTAACCAAGCAATATTTACCATCATGCATTGCGCTTTGAAAAATGGAAAATGGCAGACGAACAAATACAGTAAATTACCAAATAATAGCCAGGTTTCAATTAACCGCAGGGTCCCTTTTAAACGCCGGGTGCAGGTGCATAATTTGGTAAATACCACTGACACTGCATGTTTTTCTTCTTCGCCTTTTTCTCGTATTGTGCTTGCTGTCAGTCAATATCACATTAATGATCGCCATGGCTCCGGTGAAGAAAAAAAAATAAAAAATACGACTTGAAATTCAAACTTTCTGTCGTAAAATATGCAGAGGAAAACTCGGGAGAAGCAGCCGCTAGACATTTATCTGTCGACTCCAAGAGAGTTAGAAAAAAATTAAAATAAGATAAAATAAAACTGAGTTTCAGCGTCTGTCCGAGGAGGACAGCAAAAGGGCCAGGCTGCCTGGTGGAGGTAGGAAGAAGGCTAGCGAGGAGCTTGAGATAAACATGCGGGAATGGGTTATCAGCAAATGGGCATGCCACGAGAGAGTGTCCAGCAAAATGACCAGGGTGATGGCGAACAAATGTACGTTTAACTACAGTACTGTAATCTTACTTTAAAAAAATGTAAAAGTAATAGTCATACTGGTTTAATAAAAGAATTTGAGTAAATTACCATATTTTCCTAGTTTTGCTGAGCAAGACTTTTGTGAGGAAGGAATTAAACGCCTGCCCCAAATTGCCACCTGGTCCCAAATAAACACCTGGTCTGTTACGTAATTGAAACAAGTAAACGCCCCGGCTATTATTTGGTCATTTACGGTAGTCCACAACCGGCGTTGATGTATGACGTTTCAACTGTGCAACAGCGGTGACATAATTAACAGTGCCTGAGTAGTGTCTGAAAGTGTGTTTTTTCTTTCTGCCGATGAGCTCCCTATATAGTCCACTATGTTGGACTCCCTGTGTAGTGACTAGGGAGCAGGGAATGAGTGAGTGATTTCGGACACAGCCAATATTTACCAAGTGCTACAATCTTAATGTTTAGGTTGAATGCTGCAAAAACACAAAGAACACATCCTGTGATGTTGACACTGGAGAGATATACTGTGCAGCCCTTTTTAATACGAATATTAAGGTATTTGGTCTGGAACAAAATTGGCAACGAGGACTGAGAGCCTTTTATAGATATTTTTTTGTGTAGCCCTCAAGCTTATTTCCGTTGTGTGACTGTGTTCATGCACACTTCATGCCATCATTATGTGTGTGCAGCTGACTGTACGAAGTCCACCGCTCAAGTGATGTTTCTGCAGTCAAAATTCACAGCATTCAAACTGCTGCTCTTTCTGTGGAGGGCAACAAAGACTTACAGTCTGTGTGAGCACAAGGATACCTGCCATGGAATGTTAACAATTTCAGATTTTTTTCTTGCCAAGCGCTCTTTCAAGCTCTCCACTGCCTGTATTCCACAGTAACTGTCTTACATAGCAGTTCATTCAGTCAATGTGCCGCAGGATTACAAGCCACATTGGACATGAAGCTCACACAAGCAGGGCTGGTGTCACATTCAAAGTCATACAAAGGAATGAAGAATAGTGTTTAGTTTACTGATAGTTTACTGTTTAGCAGTAATCAATAACAAAGTCACACTCAGAAACAGATTCTAGAAAAATGCTAATTAAGATTATTGAAGGTATGGTTTAATACTCGTTTTGCATTGGAGCTAACATCATGCAAAGCATTTTATTCAGTGGTACCTCGGTGCATTAGTAGCCACTCTGAGAACTATTTAGGTCTTGAAGTGCACATTTCACCATGAGCATGAGTCGCCTCTTCATCCCTCTTTCTTCCTGTCTATTTTTATCTGATCACAAGCTCCCCAGCGTCCTGGCTAATTTTCATGCTTTCCTCTCTCATTTTCTTTCTCCCCTCATCCCTTTTTATCTTCTCCCCACATCTCTTTCACTTAATCCTCCGCGCCTTTTAATGTCCTCTTTGCTTTTCATTTTCCCCTTTATTGTTGCCTCCAAAATGCTGTGACGTACCGCGCGGGGCTACAGCGGTTTTCTTGCGTTAATAACTGTGACCTATTAACTGACAGAGATGTCTCAGGGGAGAACCACTTGTCCTTAAATTATACACGATCGCTCGCTCAATTTGTCCGCCTCTCTCTTTCTCACTACAACTCTCTCTCTCTCTCTCTCGTACTGTTTAAGGTCAACAACATCACCTTTTTTCTCTTTCAAAAGGTTATATACTAAAGATGGAACAAACGTGGGAGAAAAGAGATGAACAAACACATTCGTCCACATTAGATAATTATATCCAGCAAGTTGATTTCTGCCAAAAACATTTGTTTTCAGTCTGCTGTTATGTGCCTTTCAGATCCATGGACGGATAGATGGATGAATATATTGACCTGTGCCACCTCATTATAATAAAAAGGATTTTGATGATCACGTTGCGTCAGATTTAATTGAATCCTAACACACAAGGGATTCAAATCTTTGATGCTTGAAATCAGTAAGACAGTCTTTTTTTTTTTCTTTTTTTTTTTTACATAACCTGCAAATGAGCAGTGTTACCATTGTTAACTTCGCCATCAGTCAGACACAAGACAAAGAGAAATTGTTTTTCTGGTACTGTAGTTCTAAGCTGTCATTCTATTCATGGCCGCAGCTTCTCCCTTCTCTCTGTTTCGTAAAGTTTTTGAATCAAAAATACAAAAGCATTTGCCGCAGCCTTTCGTTTGGCATTTTAATCCCTTTACTCGCGTTCTCTGTGAACCTGCTTAATTGGAAACTCGTTTCAGTGCTGACTGAAAATCATGATGGCCAGCTCCCTAGTGAGTGATCAGGGAAAAATCCCACCACACAGTCCCGCCACAGACAGCTAACTAGACACCGGTGTTATTTTGAATAATGGTGGCAATGAAATGGCAATCAAGTCTGAATCTCAGACTGATTACAAATAATGAAAACTGACTGGAATCCCATGGATACCCCCTCATTCAGGTCCCAACAAGTATGACAGCTAGAAAATCATGATACCGGTCACTGACTTTCATTAATTCACTGTTAATCAGACCACAATTGAGACAAGAATTAGCTAGCTAGTGTGCTATTTCATTAACTTTGTAATGAGGTCACTTTATAGTCTTTTTATGCAAAGTTAACTTATTGGCATGACAACATCTGAAGGGACATATTGGAAATGCGGCCATTTTCTGTAACGTCAAGCTGAGGGTAGGAAAAATAGAATTCTGAATATTGTTATGCTGATGAGTGCCAGCAGTGTATAAACGTATATAAAACAAATTATAGCCACAAATTGTTATTTGACCACTTATACGATCACTTATATGATTTTATAGCCCATTAGCTAACATTCGACCACTTCCTAGCTAACATTGCCGTTTCATTACTTTCGCGTTTCACTTCCATGCTTAGATAAATGTTTTGATGTGTGTGTAGATATTTTACAATTATTTTACTCATCATATGGTGTAACACTATCAAACAGTAATGTTAGTAAGGAAGTGGTCTGAATGCTAATGCTGGCTGTTGTCTAATATAATGGGTAATCAAATAAGTTGTTTAACTCATTGTCTTTTCAGTTGTTGATTGATCAGAATGCCGTGAAATGATAATTTTTTTCAGATTCCATACACTTATTAGACTTGCAACCTGGAATACAGCAGTACGTCATTGGAGCTTCCTGCCCTGAGTGTGACGTCAGAAGAAAATGGTAGCCATGCCCTGTTTTTGCTTTTGTCATGTTATAGAGGTGGTTTCATTGAAAGAATGTTGGAAAAGCAATACGCTATCAGGCTAGTGAAGTGGCTATGACCAAATTCTTATGGTCATATTCGGTAGTTGGTCCTCATTTTATTTACTGCTATAGGGCAATGCAACACACCTGGGCCCGTATTCACAAAGACTTTTATCTTAACATTAGGAGTACTCCTAAATTGGACTAAAAGTTTTTATGTAGGAGTCGTTTCTTAAAAGTAATTCACAAAGCCGCTGAGACCTACTTTTAGTTATGAAAACAGTGAACTCCTAAACTAGAAGTAGCTCTCTGTTGCTATGGATGACGTCAACTTATAAGGACACACTTGGAAGCGGTAACAGCGGTGATTGGTTGTTGAGTGACAGGGCAGCCCATTGAAAAGTCATTTGGGCTACGCAATGCATGAAGTGAAAATAAGAAAGTTGCCTACAAGCCCATGACAAAGATATTGGATAAAGAAATGTCTTTATGAGGAGAATTAAGTGTGGGCAAATAAAACGCTGTGGGCAAATAAAGATTGCGATGAAAAACGTTAATTGTCAATAAAAGCGGCATTTACCCTGTTAGTTGTCCACATAGGCCAACTATCCAATAGGACTATGTTGCGACACTATAAATGAC
>OMLP01015840.1:0-22645 GCA_900302685.1 Spondyliosoma cantharus
AAAAAAAAAAAAAAAAAAAAAACTTGCGCCACGTCTTCTCTGATTCATTTTCTTCATATGTGCACTTCATTTACCCAACACTGTCATTCTGTTTCCGTCCACTCCGTCATGTATAAACACTTATCTCTTGCATGCTGTAAGAGGTGACTGAAGTTGCCCCTTATTTTTTGTGTTTTCTTTGAATTGGGATCCCAAAATAGAGTTTGCTATTTCTGTTACATTCCCTTGAGGATCAGCACTATATGAATAATACCTACTTGGCAAGTATTGGGTCATACTGAAGGGACGAATAAACTAGATCGAACATAATAGATTACTTTTACTGCCAATTTTTATCATCTGGTCCATTAAATGTGCATCACAATGTCCTAATAAGAGGCATCAGATTGGTTATACTCTTCCCTCTCCAGTCAAAAATGTGTTTTGCTTTTAATATCTTCTCCATGCAGAATAGTGTTTATTCAGAGTTTGACGCTGGGTGGCTGTTTCCACATTCATCTGCAGAAGGGGAAAGTTTCTCTGTAATCACCTTTAATCTGAGCTAAACACGTGTTCGTACCAGAAGGATTTTTCTTGCCAATGGTGGTACATAACGCAATTTACAAAAAGAATGATGTGGAGACACTGAGAACAGATTTTTCCGTGATGTAGGCGACATCTTGCGTCCAGCAGTAAAACTTCTCAAGTGAAGAACACGTGCAAAGTCACAGATTCTGGATTTTGACCATTTTTGAAGAGGAATAACATTTTGTTGCCTTTCACAGATTGTGACTCAAAGCAGAGCAGTGTCACAAACTGTCAGACATAGCAGCAAAGTTTCTCAACTGGAATCAGAGAATATTTGTCATTTTTGCTCAAAAATGACCCACATGATAAATCAATTAACAAAGCAGCTGCACGATATATCGCTTCAGCATCGGTATCGCAATATGCAGATGCACGATAGTCTTCAGGGGCAGATCGCTTATCCGTCCATGGACTATCATCCCCGATTATCGTATCATTGCTGATAAAATAAACTAATTTAAAAATGTGTGGCTTTGGCTCTAAGGCAGCATCCTCTCACACAATGTCCTGATCACAACACTGTCTAATTGGTAACACGTCACAAGTAATAACCTTTAAACACTGAAGAATCACACAATCTGTAACTACTAGTAACTACTTACTGAATTTATCAAATAAATGCAGTGGAGAGGAAACGCAAAGTAGCAGAAAAAGGAAACACTCAACTACCTCAAAATTGTACTCGAGAACAATACTTGAGTAAATGAGTTTATTTCATCACTGGTTGTTTGGAGTTTTGACACAAAGAGTTACATTTTTACTGTCAATGAATGTCCGTCCAAAATATCAATTTTCAGTCTGCTTGATTTCTAATAATCAGTATCGGCCCTGAAAAGCTGTACTGGTCGACCCCTGATGGTCACGTCACAGGATGTGCAGTGTTAAGTGAGGCAACATGTCATACAACAAAAGAAAATCTTGCACAGTTCCTAATTTTCAAAAAAATAACCTACAAGAGAGATCTGCCTGCAGGGCCTGCGTTGGTTGTTTCATAACTTTCATCCCCTGCAAAATCACCCCCGTCATTATAGAAGGATTTATTCCTTCCAAAAGAAGAGCGACTCAAGTTAGAAGGAGGGAAATCCCTGTATTTTTTCACATGTGTGATCACTGTGTGGCTGTCAGTGATCTACTCTGGTCCTTTAACATATCCAACATGAGCAAAGGGTCAACAAAACATAAAAAAACAACAAGTAGTGTACAGTAGTTGTAGTGAGACAGTTTAAACTCATGATCGGCTTTGTCACCAGGCTACATGTCTTATATCTGGTTACCGAGACAGAAGTCCAGACAATGGTGCAACACAATCTGTTTTTTGTTACTCATCTTACTGCTGCACCTGCACTTTTCATGCGTTTTATTGCTGTTATACGGTTTGTATTGCTATGTATAATCTTGCTTCTTTTGCACAAATCCATTGCTCTCTAACTTTGTAGTTAACTTCTATTACATTCTGTGTTTATATGTCTCTATATTATGTGCATATATAGATATAGGTACATAATATATACACCTTACTCCTGCTGTTCTATACATTGTATAGCTTTATGTAGTGGAGCCATATGATTTCACAACAGCGTGACAGTTACTTGTACAACCAGAGTGACAACATCTTGAATCCGACTATTACATTTCAGTCACTTTTGACTGACAAGCTTTACAGTCTGGGTTTACTCTTACCCTGTCTTTGGTCAGGTCTGCGGCTGGCATGCGGTTCACATGTCCATTGCTGGTGTCGTTGGACAGGTAGACCCCCAGCACCACCGCCAGCACCAGAACAGCGAGGAGGCACAGCAGGAGTACCCGGGCCCGGGGCATCCGCACCCGGTCACAGCCGGGGAAAGAGCCGCTGCCGTTGCCCTGCTGCAGAGGCTTGTACCTCCGACTTGACCTGGACATGACTCGGAGATACTGTCCCCCTCTGTGAGATCGATCAGTCAGTCAGTCAGTCAGTCAGTCCTTAACAGCTACGTGTCCAAACCGAGTTGCGGGGCATGTAGGAGGGAGGTCCGCACAGGAAGTCGAGGAGGGACGCTGGCTGTGAGCTGAAGCAGCAGACTCGACGAGAACACAACACAGTCTGTCGGTCTGTAATCCCGCTTCAACATAATGAGCCATTTAATAATCTCTCTGTGGTGGTCCCGATCTCCGATGCGACTCTAGCAGACCAGTTCTTGGGAGCCATGGTTCTCTGTAGGGTTTGTTCTGGTCCAGTTAAATCCAGGATACATTATGATGTACACAGGAACACGTTAACTCTGTTAGCGAGCAGCAACTCTTCACTGCTGTGGAACTAATTTCATCCGCTGACAGCGACTCACGACAGGAATCGAAACAAAGTACAAAGTGACACTTGTTACAACTCTTCTTTAGCAGTAACCCGCCTAAAGATTAACATATTTAGCACCTTCTCATTGCAGGACATAGTTATGATTTATGGCTCGATGGCGGGGCTTCGTTTAGGTTTTTTTTAATGGAGGTCGGCAAACAGCGTTGCAGTGCGCCACCGCCCCCCGCTGGACAGATGGAGGAACTGCAGCACATAATGTTGTTTACATGCTAGCACTGTTTGGAAGTGACTACTAGGTACATTTACTCACTCAAGTACTATAGTTGAGTGCAATTTTGAGGTACTCGTACATTATTTGAGTGTTTCCATTTTTATTTGTTTTTCCATTCTCTACCCATCTTTTTAATTTGACTTTTAATGTGGAGTAACTGCGTCAATTGTGCCATGACTTTCTCACAACCAATCAAAATAATTCCAAAACAGGAATAAATAGTTACAATGGGTTGCATTAACATATATATTATTGTGCTCATTATTTTAATTTGTTTTATTCATGTGTCTGTCTGCTTGCGATCGTTATTCCTATTTTTTTTTCTCATTTATAATCATGTTTTCTTTTATCCTGTCTTTATTAAGCACTTAAGGCTGCATCTTTAAATGAAAGGTGCTATAAATAAAGTTATTTAATACCATTATTATTACTATTATTATTTTATGCTACTTTAAACTACTTAATTTCAAATATTGTATTTTTTACTCCATTATTTTTTTTTTTTAAAGTTATAGTTATAACTTACTTTCCAAAATTGGGTTGCCAATACAAAATATAATAAACAACTAATTATGATTTATTGGTATAGATTAAAATACCAAGAAGTATGTCAAGAAATTGTAATTAATTCCACTTTTATACACGGAAACATTAAAGTCCCACATACATACAATATATCATTACATCAGTAATAATCCTATGATATATAACATATACTTTTCTGAAATTCGAGATTCTGTATGGGTACTTTTACTTTAGTCAATTTAAAGATATCTTGATGCAAATACGAATAAATCCAGATTTTTTAAAAAATGCAAATATTTTTAACCAAGCAATTTTGAATGCCTTACTTCACCTTATCTTCCCTCAGTTCTTGTTACTGTCAAGTTGGGAAACTAGCTTTATATGATGTAAGAAGTTTCTATATTTCTAACATGTTTTTTATACTCGGGGTAACCTTTATTCAACTTATATGATTAACATGTGCAGATCTGTATTAAGTGAAGTAGTAAACTATATTTCAAACTTGTCTCCCGACCTCCGTTCCCATTACACAAGCATTCAAATAATTACATCATTCTATTTTCTTTACTCTCATATTTCATACATGTTTTATTTTCATTGGGCCTGCTTTGGGTGTGTATTTGTAAGAAATCAAGATGTTATCCAGCAAACTGAGTAAAAACGTACATTAAATACATTCCTGTGCCTTGTGTGAAGGATGATTAGCAATCTTGCATCAGGCCTGAACAAAACAATACATGTTATATGACCTACTTCTCAGTCCCGCCAGATTTTCGTCCGGGAAAATGAACGGAAGCGGAAGCTGTCATTTAATCTCTTGTGATTGGTCCTTAGACACGAAGCCCCGCGCCAGTTAGCTGCTGATTGGTCGAAATATCTGTCCATCAGTTCCCTCAGCGGTTACGCCTTCCGTACAAATACAGCGTTAGCGGGTCTTTTTTGACTCATTCGCGCTTTCTCTGCTGAGCCTGGAGCGAGTTCGTGTTCAGCGGCACATTTTTTGACACCGAGGAGAAGTTGAAGTTGTAGCTGGACAGCTGCTGTTTTCTCGGGAGACGAGTATCATCACACACCGCCAGCATGCATGTGGTAAAGCGAGGTGAGTAATCTCTCTGGGGCAGTGTGAAGGGCCACAGCTAGCTTGAGTGCCATCTGTCAATAATGTTGTTCTAGTTCAGTTACGAACTGACAGGGACTCATCTCATGTTAATGTCTCAGCCTGACTCATTAGATCACACTAACGAAACTTGTCCGCCATGCTTTAGTCTGTGAAGAAGCGTGTGCGGCAATTAGCTAAGGATAGCTAGTAATTAGCATAATTTTAGTTTAAGCTAGTTCATCAAAGTTACAAAGCAGGCTGTCGCAGTTATACTGAGATAATTGTCTTTATGATAACAAGCATATCGTTTTAGAGAATATATATTGGTGACCTGTTGGCCATACAAACGATCACTGAGTAATTAAATCCTGAGCCCCTCTGTTGAAGGTTTATTGTAGGTGGGGTTTATGGCTTTAGCAATAAGTCTTTGTCATAGTTGGCGCCAAAAGGCAAAGTTATACTTCATATGCCTGCCTGGATGTCGGTGTGGGGCTCAGAGCGGACCTGCTCAGAAGAAATGCGAGTGGACTTGATTCTTGTTGTAGGCCAGCAAAAGTTTGGATTAATAGATTGTGCAAACTTTTTCTAGCTTTAGAGATTTAACAGAAACAACTAGACAAGTAGTTGAGCATCACAATAAGTTATAATGTAACTAAGTACATTCACTAATAAGCTGTACTTTGAGATACCGGCACTGTGCTCGAGTATTTCCATTTTGTGCTACATTAACGCCACCACATTTTATAACTATAAGATGGCTTTAATTATTAGTTACTTTCTAATGTTGGATTACTTGCTCAAAATACTAATCGACTAATGAATTGTGATATAAGCTACTTTACCCATTAGTGTATAAAGTAATTAAAATCAGCTCTGCCTTCACCAACTGCAACATTAAAGTGAGGTAAACATTAATGACTGTCTCAATTTTAACCAAGTAGTAGAGTAATGCTGTTAGACTCCGCACTCCATACAATTGCACTATTTTTCCACATATAAATCTTAAGTATTTTTTTTTATTTTAGATTTAATGCTTAAACTATTCCCTATACATTGAGCAAACCTAACTGGAGTCAGATTCCTTGTTTTTATTTACACACACTTAGCCAATAAAGCGGACTCTGATACCATGTTTGATTCTGAAATGGACTATTCTGCATCATGAGCACTTTTGGTACTTTTAAATTTTAATGTGTACACATTTTGTACTTTACTTTTTACTTGTAAGATACTATTTATACACTGGTGTTCCTACTTTTACTCTGAAAAACAGAAGGTGTCCTCCACCATTGATTAATAGCAGGAGGAGTTTGTAAATGAATTCATCAGCTCTAAATGTATTGATCATGTAACATTTTTGATAAAGGAGTTGATTACAGAACAGTCCAGTCTCTGACCTGACTGGATTTGTTGTGACTAATAGCAGCTAACAGTTTCATCTTTACTGTTAATTGATTGCATAATCATGCCGACTGCCAAATTTAGGTCGGGTTAACTGAGAAGTGTATTTGTTTATTTTTCAGATGGACGCCAAGAGCGTGTCATGTTCGATAAAATCACCTCTCGCATTCAGAAGCTGTGCTACGGACTCAACTCCGACTTTGTGGATCCGGCCCAGATCACGATGAAGGTCATTCAGGGTTTGTACAGCGGCGTCACCACCGTGGAGCTCGACACGCTGGCTGCAGAGATCACTGCCACACTCACAACTAAACACCCCGACTATGCCATCCTCGCTGCTCGGATCGCCGTCTCAAACCTGCACAAAGAGACAAAGAAGGTGTTCAGTGAGGTGATGGAGGACCTGTACAACTACATCAACCCCCTGAATAAGCAGCACTCTCCAATGATCTCCAAGGAAACGCTCGACATTGTTCTTGAGAACAAAGACCGCCTCAACTCTGCCATCATTTTTGATCGCGACTTCTCCTACAACTTCTTCGGCTTCAAGACTCTGGAGCGATCCTACCTATTGAAGATCAACGGCAAAGTGGCTGAGCGACCGCAGCACATGCTCATGAGAGTCTCTGTTGGAATTCACAAAAGAGATATCGAAGCAGCGATCGAGACCTACAACCTGCTGTCAGAGAAGTGGTTCACACATGCCTCCCCGACACTCTTCAACGCCGGAACCAACAGGCCACAGCTGTCCAGCTGCTTCCTGCTCGCCATGAAAGACGACAGCATTGAAGGCATTTATGACACGCTGAAACAATGCGCCCTCATCTCCAAGTCGGCTGGAGGGATCGGTGTGGCGGTCAGCTGCATTAGATCAACAGGGAGCTACATCGCTGGCACCAACGGCAATTCCAACGGACTGGTCCCCATGCTGAGAGTTTACAACAACACAGCACGTTATGTCGATCAGGGTGGCAACAAGAGACCTGGAGCGTTTGCCATGTACCTGGAGCCCTGGCACTTTGATGTGTTCGACTTCCTGGAGCTGAAGAAGAACACAGGAAAGGAGGAGCAGAGAGCCAGAGACCTTTTCTACGGCATGTGGATCCCCGACCTGTTCATGAAGAGGGTGGAGAGCAACCAAGACTGGTCCCTGATGTGTCCCAACGAGTGCCCCGGGCTGGACGAGTGCTGGGGGGAGGCGTTTGAGAAGCTCTACACCTCGTATGAGAAGGAGGGGAGGGTCAAGCGTACGGTGAAGGCTCAGCAGGTGTGGCACGCCATTATTGAGTCCCAGACTGAAACGGGAACTCCATACATGCTGTACAAAGACGCCTGCAACAGAAAGAGCAACCAGCAGAACCTGGGCACCATCAAGAGCAGCAACCTCTGCACAGAGATTGTTGAATACACCAGTGATGACGAGGTAGCGGTCTGTAATCTGGCCTCCATTGCACTCAACATGTACGTCACCCCGGAGCGGACGTTTGACTTTAAAAAACTAGCATCCGTGACCAAAGTTATTGTCAAAAACTTGAACAAGATCATCGAGATCAACTTCTATCCTGTGCCTGAAGCGGAGAAGTCCAACAAGCGCCACAGGCCGATAGGAATCGGTGTCCAGGGTTTGGCAGATGCCTTCATCCTCATGCGGTACCCATTTGAAAGCCCCGAGGCTCAGCTGCTCAACATTCAGATCTTTGAGACCATCTACTATGCTGCCCTGGAGGCGAGCTGCGAGCTGGCTGCCGAGCTCGGCCCCTACGAGACGTACGAAGGCTGCCCGGTCAGCAAGGGCATCCTGCAGTACGACATGTGGGAGAAGACGCCCACCGACCTGTTGGACTGGAAGCTGCTGAAAGAGAAGATTGCCAAGCACGGCGTGAGGAACAGCCTGCTGCTGGCCCCGATGCCCACTGCCTCCACCGCCCAGATCCTGGGCAACAACGAGTCAATCGAAGCCTACACCAGCAACATCTACACCCGCAGGGTCCTCTCTGGAGAGTTCCAGATCGTGAATCCTCATCTGCTCAAAGACCTGACAGAGAGGGGACTGTGGAGCGAGGAGATGAAGAACCAGCTGATCGCTCACAATGGATCCATTCAGGTAATCTGTCCAGGTCACATACCATAGGAATTGAACTTCCTAATGTGTTGTCAGGAGGCTAATTCCTGTATGTCTCGATTTTAAAAAGAAAACCATCATATATTAAGACATGGAACCAGCTAATGTTTCAGTTGAAAAATGACTTGAATAACCAAAAGTAATATTTACCGTTTAGTTTTTCTGTATTCTAACTTTTCCAGTCAATAGACCTTAAGATTTCCTGTTTTGTAGCATTGAGACATTTCTAAACTTGTTTTGGTTTGTTTCAACAGAACATTGAAGGAATTCCAGATGATCTGAAGCAGCTGTATAAAACTGTGTGGGAAATCTCCCAGAAGACGGTACTCAAGATGGCCGCTGATCGCGGCGCCTACATCGACCAGAGCCAGTCCCTGAACATCCACATCGCAGAGCCGAACTACGGCAAACTGACCAGCATGCACTTCTTTGGCTGGAAACAAGTAAGTAGAGCTGCAACTAAGGGTTATTTACAATGTTCATTATACTCTCAATTAATTGATTAGACATTTGATCTATAAAATGGTGAAAAATGCTGACCAGTGTTCCTTGAAGCCCAAGACAACGTCCTCTATGGCCTGTTTTGTCCCAAACTGCTGAAATAGTAGTTTACTGTTGTAAAGGAGCAAAGAAAAAATAATCATGTTTAAGAAGCTGGAATCAGAGAATTTTGACATCATTCCTAAAAAAAAAAAAAAACTCAAAGCAATTAGTAAAACAGTTGGGCAATAATGTAAACTACAGAAAGATTGATGGATTAATTGTCGCAGCACTATAATTTAGTAGGACGTGGAGGAAACATCTGGACGGAAGTGTATATATAAAAAAAAAAAAAATTAAATAAAAATGAAAGCAATTGGATGTTAAATTCACTCCTCCTCTCCCCACAGGGTCTGAAGACAGGAATGTACTACCTGAGGACGAAGCCTGCTGCCAACCCCATCCAGTTCACCCTGAACAAGGAGAAGCTGAAGGAGGCGCCGGAGCCGGTCACTGCCTCAGAGGAGGAGGTCAAAGAACGTAACATGGCCGCCATGGTGTGTTCTCTGGAGAACCGGGACGACTGCCTCATGTGTGGATCTTAAACATGTCCTCTCTCTCTCTCTCTCTCTTTACTCTGTAACTACTCTCCTACCCTGGGAACGCCTTGAAGCTTTGGGTGACGCGCCTGATGGTATTGCAGTGCGTCTAATAATTCACAAACTCATTGATCATCCTTTGGAGCACTGTCGGGAGCTTGTCAGAATGTATAGAATTAATTTTATTAGAAACAAGCGTTCTGTCAACTCACTTACTGTTAATAAAAAAGTACTTACTACAAAATGTATTTTATGTTTGAAATGAAAGCTTTGTAATAGAAAATAAACGTTTTTACATGCAAGTTGTGTAATTGGATTTGTGTGAGCTGTGGACGGTAAGCTGTTGGGACACAAAAGCAAGTGTAGACAGTGAGTTGATTGCCTTGTGCAGAGTTAAATGGGCTTCAGTGGTTGGACAGCATTTTGGCTGGTTTACAATGAGTTTAGAAATGCATAAAATATCATAGAACTTAAAAAATAGATTCATAGTTGCACCAAAAACATCCAGTGATTCAGCACAACTGATAGGAGGATTTTAATTTTGCTTTAGAGGAGACAATGAGTTACCATGATTATATCCACCTGCAACAGAAAGCTCTTTGCTTATGACCTCATTCAGTTTTTTTGATAGGTGATGCTTGTGTACTCTCCCTCTGCGTGTATGTGTGTGGAGATGAATCCCATTTGTTATTTCCCTTTAGTTTTACTTCACTGTTATGACCGAGGGCAGAAACGGTAGTTGCACTGATCGATGTGGCCTGTGTTTTAGTGAACATGAATGAATTATGGATGAAAAGACTGATGAGCCACAATACAGTTGCATTAATTTGCATTATCATGTATAGTATTTGGGCTGGAAAGCATCAAACTGACCTGACAGTGATCCTAGAGTCTAAATAGATGCAATCATGCATTTTCTTTTGTTCAACCAACAGTCGTAACTGAATTTTCAATGAACTTTTATGTAAGACAAAAAAAAAGACCTTTTGCATCTTTACTTGAAAAGACAAAAATGGAGAATGATTGTCTGACAAATGTTGATAAAATAGTTGCCAATTGTGACAATTTTGTAAACCAACTGTTAGTTTGGGTCCAGTTATTATAAAAGTGATGAAGTGATTCATCATGTCAGACATTTATGGAGCAACAACACCATAGTCTGGGTTCAACCTTTCAAATATGAGAATTTGCGGCTTCTTTTGGTGCAGTAAAATACCTTAAACGGAACATTTGATTAGGAGTCTAAAACACCCAAAGGAAGCAAGCAATCTAAAAATAAGTCACTCTGGGAATTACCGTCTTTTTCTGACATACCACGTAATATAATGTAAATCGTTTTTTTTGATTGAGCAGCAACATAAGCAGGATGCTTATTTCTTGAATTTCACAAACAATTAAAACGACAATGTTCTGATAGTTATTTTTAATATATTTTTTATAAAATAATGAAAACATAATTTACACTTTTAAATGTACAAGTTATTACAACCCAAAGAAAACAATGTCTGTCTGTGCATCACGTACCTCTGTCACGTGCAGAAAGCACCGATGCACACAGAGGGAAAGACGATGCCAGGAAATAAAAAAATGAGGAATCAGTTTTGTACACAGATCAAAAGTAAAACAGCATACACAAATAAAAACACAGTACCCTCTCATCTTCACTATTGTCGGCAACAGTGGGAATGTGTTAAAAAATAAATTATCAAAATATTTAACATCTAAAAAAACAAACCTAGTTTTACAATATTACCATTAACCATAATGCATTATTGATTTGTTCAACAGGGATCATTGTGTATGCTTTAAATAGCTTACAATTATACATAACAAACAAAACTATAAAAAGAAATAAACCTTGCCCCTTTTACATAAGCAAACCAATGAGATACAAAAAAAAATCACAGCTACACCTGCGAAGCTGCATGAAGGATTTACTAAAAGAGGAATAACTGGAGTGTGTCACGTGAAACCTGAACTGGAAAAAGTCCACACATGAAAAGGAAAGAGAATATGAACCCCATCAACAGACTGGTAAAAGTAGTCTGAACCCAAACACAAAGGTCCAGTTAAGCTTAGATATAAAGGTATCAAAGATAGTGGGATGACAACAGCCAAAGGTGAGACTGTATTACTGGCTGCAGGAGAATAACAGATGCAGCCTTTCTTATTTCTGAGGGCTGAAGATGAGCAGGAGGAAATGGCAGCTTTCTGTCCCGCTCAGAGTCAATACAACACTTGTTCTCTCTTGAGTCAGTGAAAGTATATCTAATAACAGGGAGTGGGCGATATCGATCACCTCTGTGGAAAAATCTATTGAAAAACTGTTCATATCTCTCTGTCAAGTTTAATCCAGCCAATTAAATATGCAAAAATCAAGCTAATAAATCATACAAATCCAATATTGTCATAAAACAGACCTTCTAACTGATTTTGCAACTTTGCTTAATACAACCAGGAACATTAAAGGGATAATTACAATGGTTAAAACTGTATGGAAAACTCTTGATGGTCGACATGTTTGTATTGTCTCAGGCTACAGTGCATCACATCGCCCACCCCTAATTGATGGATTAGTGTTTTACAGCATCTTGAGGAACCTGAGTGAGTTGGGATTGAAAATTCAACAGTTCCAGTCAGACCAGGGAAGAATAAGACGAAGTTGTGTCTACAGGGCAGAGCCGGAGATGATTTAGTACAATTTTATCAGCAAATATCTCTACTAACACGTGGAGATAAGATTCATCCTCTGCAGGGATGCACTGTCTGTTCAGTACCAGCGTCCAAAAAACACACACAGACACATTATTTCTGTATGAAAAATAGATATAGTAGACAATATCATTAAGCAAGCTAGCAGTATAAATAGTGTCGCTTGTGTTCATTTGGGTTTACCACAGAACACAGGGACAAATCCTCTCATACACACACAGACTGGTTCTGATATGAAGGAGCTTCAGTGTTGTTGAGTAAGTGTCATGTACAGTTTTCTCTAGAAGCACACATTACTGGTGACAGCTTCAGTTTGATTAGTACGCAAAGAAGAATAGGTTGACATTTTGGGAAATATGATAGCTCAATTTCAAGGGCAGAGCTGGAAGAGAAGGGATGACACCACAGATGGCTAGCTTAGCATAAAGACCGGAAACAGGAGCTAGCTTGGCTCTGTCAAACCAACACTTCCACAGCTCACTAATTCACACGTTACATATTGTTTGTTACCATAACCATGACGGCACAAAATGTGTTACTGCCTACCAAGAACAAGTCTGATAATGTCAAGATAAAAAAAACAACAACAAAAACAGAACAAAACCATTTACAGCCGCTTGCTTCATTTACTAATCGAATCGGATCTGTTGCCTGGCAACCATTTTCCTTAGCAGGCTCACAAATCAATTCTCTTAAACATAGTCTATAAAATGTGGAATTGTCCCTTTTACACGTCTGTTTTTGTGTATGATTAGACAACTAAGATATAAAGTTTTAATTGATAAGCTTCAGAGGAGGTGGTAGATGAATAAAGGACAACTTTTCCCCTGCTGTCAGTCTTCATGCTAGCTGAACTAATTACGGATTTCTGGCTGTAGGTTGGTTGATAGTGCGTTCATGTGGTGTCAAAATAATCGAAAAACGTAAACCAACACGGAAAGTCCGAGAAAATGTGGGTAAACGAGTTGACGTTGAAACATGGTGGACAGAAATAAACGATGGGTTGAAGGTATCGTGCATATTTGTTAAAAAGCTGTCAATGTGTTCTTTAAATGCAAAACATCGTCCACGTCGCTCTCAAATTCCTTCCTGAGGTAACATGAATACGCCGATGTCACAAGAACGACATCCAAGCTCAGGATGTGGGACCATCCGAGCAACACGTGAATGCAACATTACATGACACGATGGTGACACGCGGTGTCAAACCTCTGATCCAACCCTCCACCATGAAGCGATTGTAAGTACTTCACAAAATGTCAAACTATTGCCTTAAATATTAGGAAAAAACATACTTTAAAAGTAGCACTGTGAATGTAACGTCTCAAGGTTAAAATAATTATCCAGTATATTTAGATCTGAGATGATACTACACTGCTAAAAAACGGTGGAAATTAAGTTCAAAACAATGCACTACATTAGAGATATGATACTATTATATCACTGAGCTTTATGACATCAACCATTTACTCTCCCTCAACACGCTGATGGCTTGTTTCACATCTAAGGGCCCACACGGTTCATCCATGTAAACGGAGGAAGGAAAAATATTGTGGCCCACGAGTTTCATATTACAGTAAACTAATTTGTTCATCACTCAGACCCATCACGTTCAGCCTCTATCTCACACACACACACACACACACACCAATAATAAAACGCATCTAGCCTTTAGCACAAACACTGTGCTGTACCATCAGTTACACAAACACACACAGGCTCACGCACACACACCTCTTTAGTACAACTGTTATACAACATCAGTACAATATAGATAATATTGATACATGAGAATTGTACCACACAGGCATCTATCTACAGTACCATGTCTGTAGAGCCTCCATTACTTCTAGTGCATTCTGGGAGATGCAGTCTGTAATGAGTCATTTTTTTCTTTCTTTTTTTTTCTTTTTGGCTGATTCGCTGCAGGAACAGTATTAGGCCTCTCCAGGTGATGTAGTGTTCTCTAAAACAAACAGTCTCCTCTCCCACTCGCTCCTCTGGCATAGTAGTATATATTTATATATAAGACAAGTGTATAAGACTTCAGTTTATAAAAATAGACAGGCTCAGAGAATAGAGAGGGAGGGTCTCTGCTCTGTCTGTGCACAGGGAGTGTTGAGTTTTAAAAATCGATCGTCTTTTTCTTGCTTTCTACGGTTTAAGGCAGTCCAGTGGAAGCTGAGTGCGGGGACATCATCGTGACTTCTGCCGCCCCTGTGTGTTCATGGAATTATGGGTATTTCTCTCTCACAATTGCCCTCCCTCTGTAGCCTGAATCTCATGCTCCTCTTCTTCTTCTTCCTCTGCAGCGATGACATCACTCCCTCTTTGAGTCAGTTTCGTGTGTTAAGGGGCGAGCCTCGTGGTCACTCTCTGGCTTGTCGAGGTTTGTAAAAATCCTGCTGAACTTGCGCAGCTGCTCACTGGCTGTTAGACTCTCCTCCTGCAGGCGCTGGTTGTTCTCTCTCAGGTTGGCCATCTCTGCCAGCAGAACGACTTTATCCTTCTTCTCCTGGTGAAAGAGAGACGAGGAAGAAGTGAATTTATTACTTTTTAATTAACTGGACAAAGATTTACACTGTTATTTAAAGGATTAGTTTGACATTTCAGGGATATGTACTTTTTCACTTTCTTGCTGAAACTTAAGTGAGGAGAGTGAAACCACTCTTGTACCTGTCCTTGAAATATGAAGCTACAGCCAAGAGGCAGTTAGCTTATTTTAGCACAGCATAAAACACAGCAAACTAGGGGTGTCACGATTCTCCAAATTCACAATACACTTTGAATTTTGATGTTAACTTTTTTGGCATTGGTTCTATGACCTGACAACTGGCATTTACATTTTCGAATCATTCCTTTTAATAAAGTTCAGTAAGTAAAAAAGACATTTTTTACCATATGAAACAGTAAAAGTATAAAACAAATCAAAGTGTGCATCCTGGTTGGTGCATGCAATATCACCATCACCTTCCAGGTTAAAATGTAACCAAGACTTTCTACTTTTAACTGTTTAATAAAAGCAAAAATGTGAGGAAAAAACAAAAGATTCTCACTCTCTCAAGGTCGTTGTTCAGCTGTTTTAACATCACTTCCAGGTGGTAGAGCCGACCAGACAGATCGTTGGGCACCTCGTCACTGTAAACAAACACAGCATTCATTACTTGAGGCAAATACCCTCAACCCTGCAGGACAGGTTTTACTGGTGTTTGTTTGTGTACACATTAATTCCAGAGTAGGACTGTACTTAAGCTCTTCAGCTCCAATTATATCATACTTTGATTACTTATTGGCAGTAAAAAATAAACACCCTTTCTGGTGACACAGATACTGGTACTAAACTCAAAGAAATGAACATCCTGGGGATTCAGTGAAAGTAAATAACCACAAGGTGGCAGTAGTGACAAAGGCCTACAGACATAACAAAACATTAATATTTAGAGGAGTGTATTACTGTATTGTATTAAAATACAGTAATACTACTCAGGTTAACCTACACGCTGAAGGTCGGTGTGGTCCGAGGTGTCTGAGGAGTGTGAAACTGGACTGGACTGACAACTGGTCTCATGTCAGGACCTCCACCCTGTGGCTCCGTCAGCGAGAAGAGGGAAACTGCTCTTTGTGCTGCAACAGAGACAAATAATCGTTCTTTGTAAAAAAGTTTCTAAAGGGGTCTTTTTACCTAAGCTTCCCTTGGGGTACATGAGACAATCCCACCTCAACACAGGAGAGTCTGGCAGCAGGTGAGGTTATGGATCAAGTGCTAGGTTGATTCTAGTGTGTTTGTCTTTGCTGTGATAGTCTTTGTGGTTTTAGAGGACACAAGGGACGGGAGAGAGATCCGGAAAAGAAACAGTGGCTGGGAAGCAGAGCAGGTCATCATGACCAGACAGATGAACGCACAGAGCTCCTGTTTCTTTCCCAGGAGTGTCCTGTGACAGAACAAGCCGAGCCATGGTGAAACCTATCAACCCCCAACATCCAGACAACATGTCTCACATCCACAATGGTTTTAAGAAGCTGGTTGATTATATTTAATGTTACATTTTTTTTTTTGCAAACACATCAGTTACATTTTCAGGAATTTGAGACTTGTTTAGCATTAAATCAACTAGTAAAACCAAACTGATGTGACTGTAGTTAATGTAAGCAGCTGTGAACGCTTTTAGCCTGACTTTCAGCAACTTTTAACAGAATACATCCAAACCTGGAATATCTTGCCTGAGCACAGCTGATAATTCAACACTTGGTCCAAACCATAACAGAATAATCCTCAAAATCTCACACTGAGCTTAAGTTGATCACATCTAACCCTCAAGTGTCTCCATCCTCACCTTCGTAAGCTTTAGCGGCGTTGACCAGGCTGGACCACTCCAGTCCACAGGCTGTGTCAGGAAGAGGCATGAGCCCAGGATCGAGCCTCCTCAGGGGGGGGACTTTGTCTCTAACTTCTGTGAGGGACAGCTCGGAGGCAGACAGAGGCACTGAGGGACAGGAGAGGACAACAGCTGCAGTATGTAAACAAACCTCTGCATGAAAGAAGGGCAGCTGCATCAACTAAAACCGAAGAACTCTCTTTCCGTCTTGCAATTTTCTCAACGACAAATCATCCAGGATTGCTTCACTACATTCGAGAACAGATGAAGAAAGAGAGACTGTCGATGTTTCAAGTCACTAAAGTTTGCCATTTTGTTTCCCTAAACTCAAAAATGTGTGAGCTTTTGCACCCAAATGCCACATACACTTGTGTAGTGTGAAGTTGTTTAGATGAGTGGTTCTTGGGAAGGCTGAAATGATTCCATTTTAAACAGGCACTCCACTTGTACTACAAGACTGCAGACGATGAATGAAACAAACAAGAAATCAATCCAAAAAGAATTTCTTTCCACTAAACTCCTTGGATCCCCTCAGAATGAAACCTTGGCAGCTAATACACTCAACACAACTGTTTTTTGAAACATTTTCTTGACCTTCCTGAAAACAAGTTGTTGCAGTGTAAACTCACTCTTCTTGCCCTGGATGTGGTTGGAGATGGCGTGTCTGCGTGTGGGCAGCGTGGAGGTGAACAGCACGTCAGTGGGGGTCGTCTGGTTCTCAGAGTCAAAGCTGGACTCTCTGCGCCCGCTGCACAGTGACTCGTCTGAAAAGGTGCGCTGCAGGGTTCGTCTGGGAGACTACAAGGAGAAAAGTGAAAGGGATCAGAGCTGTGTGTGCACGTTCATCAGAGTAAGACTGTTTGGGAAGTATTTGTGTGTTGCTCACTGGATCTCTTTGTGGTGTCTCTCCCGGGTTGTCCATGATAATCAGTCTCTTCAAGTCGTCTTCAATGGTGCTTTTGTAAGTTCGGCGTGGAGAACGCAAGTCTCTTAGTGATGCTCGGAGTCGAGGCTGTCCAAACACGTTCTTTGAATTCGTATCTACCTGCCTGAATATCATGAACACAAAGGATAAGATGTTATTTTCTTAATCATCTGTTTCCTGTACCTCCTCATATTCACCCAAAGCATGAGCATTATGTCCTATAGCAGGATATGATGATGATATTTTGCATGTACTGATTATCAAACTCCCTCCATTTCAGAGATTTAAAGATAAAACTAAGTTAAAGCGTTGCTCTGTAAAGTCATTATATTTTAAAACTTGTGATGCTCCAGGAACAGAATGAATCTGTTGGGTTTATTTGAAGCATTCAGTCACTAACGTACTTCTTGCTGCTGCCGTCAGAGTTGGATGTTGCGTTTGAAGGTGACGGCCCAGTGTCGTCGTTCATCCAGGCCGTTTGTCTGCTCTTTCCATATAAGGCCTTGGGGGCGGAGCTGGACAGAGGGATGGAGCACAGCTGAGCTGAAGTGGGTGTTGTTGTGGCAGCTCGGACAGGCCGGGCTTTCTCAGCTGTCGGAGTCTTGTAACCTTGAGGTGTGTAGGCCCTAAGAGGATGGAAAAGACACACGGAAAGACACATGATTAATGCATCAAAATCAACAATGATGTAATAAAACAGTTAGCCTGAACAAGTTTTGACACATACAATCAGGCAGTGTAGAGCATTGTGTAGGTTAATTGTTTTCAACTGTTAAAAAATATTTATTGTGAGAAAGGTTCTCACAGGCTCAACTTTAGTATAATAATTTTACTCAATGTTTGTCAGAGGATAGGGCTGCCTGTTTACCATCCTTCTCAGAGGAAAAGATCAATATTTAAAGTCATATTATCTCAACAGTCTATGGGTAGATAGACTGAAATGCACTATGATGCAAGCTGGATTCATTTAATGTAAAAGAACAAGCTATTTAGATCAAATAAAGAGGAACTAAATACTGCATATGGTTTAATTTTTAATTCAGGACAGAGAAAGACCTTCTAGCAACAGGTTTAGCATTTTGACACAAAGAATTACGCATAACACAGCCTACCAGCAGCCATAAAGTGTGTTAAGTAGTGATCTTCAGAGGTGTTGATGTGATTTTTTGTTCCATATGGAGAAAGCTAGGCTAGCTGTATCTCCCTGTTTCCAGTCTTTGTGCTAGACTGTATTTATATTTATCAGATCATCATAATCATGCGATTGTGTAACAGTTGTGGTCGACCCTCCTGACATGTAACATCACTATAAACACAGAAGAGAAACACATGAATATAATACAAAATAAATTGAGTCTATTTTACTGCTCTGCACATTTTGTCTTCCTACATGAGTATAATTTACTATTGAAGCATATATTTCTCTATCCTCCTCGTCAATAATTAGACAATGAAGCATGTCATTAAATTCCAGTTATGAGTTTTGAACTACAACTACCATTAAATATCAACAGATCTGAAATATCTTTCATCCACCAAACGTGATCCTCACAAATGCAAAACCATCTAATCAACAATTCAAGGACATTCAAGTGACCTTTTCATCATTTAGAAAAACACTATTGTCTCCAAAACAAACCTTACAACACAATACCTGAGCTGAATCGTCTGTGTCCTACAGCCTTCTGTTTTCATTTTATGTCTATATTATGTTTACGGTCTGACACATCCCAGAGCAGACTGCAACATCTGGGTTTAAACACAGATTGTTTTAATCCAACACAGAGTGGTCCAACCCTGTGTATGTTTGTGTGTTTTAGGATTTTCATATATTCATTAGGTGGGGATGGCAACGAGTCCACCAGCAGAAGAGATCACATGATGATCTGTACGTTTCACAAGGATTAGGCTGCTTTAATCCTTAAAGAGATACATTTTCTTTTTTAAACAGGATCTGAGTGTGGTACATAACTGCTGCTGCTTGGAGTATGGTTCAGTACAGTTTCCTTAAAATGTGTTAAAGGTTATTACCAAGTACATACATTACTTCATCAAGCTGAGCAGCATTAAATTGTGAGATTTATGAATGTAACTCAACACTCTCTCCATACAATCAAGCCAGCACATATCTTGGGTAAATGTGCTTCATAAAAACTCTCCATAAAAGATTAATCTAATCAGTGAGCCGTTCTCTTACCTGGGTTTAAAAGCATCCATTTTATCAGCACTGGAGCCAGGCGGTGGGAATGTCCTAGTCCTGTATCCTTTGTTCTGATTGGCTGAGGCAGGTATGATAGGTGAAGACTCCCGTCTCCTCGCCTCTCCGCCACTGCTGTTCCTTCCCACGGACAACTCCTGGACGCCGCTGTAGTTAGGGAAGATGTGCATGGGCTTGGGGGGCTGGCTGTTAGACATGATTCCGTGGCGAGTGTTGTTGTAGTGGGTCGAGGCGTCGATGCCGCTGTCGTTAGACCCCCCCTTGTTAAGAAGGTCTGGGTCAGTGTCGGCTGGGTCGCCGAGGCAACCCCCGCCTCCTCGGTCTCCTCCAGCTCCTCCGTCGAACCAGCGCTCGTCGCTGTGGCTGCTGGAGGCGTTACTGGACAGGGTGTTACTGCTGGAGTGGCTGGAGTACTGAGTCTCACCCTGCGGATGACAAGAGGGCAAAATCAGACACACTCAGAGGTGACGGATGAACGAATGAGATGGGGTGATGACGAGTCTGACCTTCGAGTGTCTGTTTGGAGAGTCTTTCCCCGGGACGTCCTGTCTGGGTAGCCTCCTCTGGCCCCCTCCAACACCCGGTCCTCGAGATGACGACGCCGGGACGTGCCAGAGGGGTTCTAGACAGAAAACACACACAGACACTCACAGGATTAAAGTAAATTACACTGAACCTCCACGGTTGGCAAAGAGGATTAAATACTTATGGCACATTTAAACACTGACCTCCCCCCACCCACCAATGACAAAATCACACTCTGTCATCTCTACTCTACACACACACTCTGAAACAATGTTGAGGCAATGAGTGTAGTAAAAGACAGGGTGATTAACTTCAAAATCATCAAATCATCTAATTTTAAGTTGCTATGCCAAATATGTCAGCAAACTATTTACACATCCAGCCGATACAGTGCAACACTATCATCCATTTAGAGTCACGTTTTCGGCCACCTGATGAGTGTACGTCCAATTTCCAACCTCCTTTAACCTCTGTTTTTGGTCTCCACAAACTGTTGAGTGAAATATCTGGGTCTTTAGCTGCAAAACACCACCTAGTTACCAACTGTGTATGTTTGCTTTTTGAGCAGGAAGTGTACAGCTATAGCTGGCGGCGATAGCTGAAAAAAATGCTGATGAGAGCTGTGAGAGTGACCAAAAGACTAACACTGCAGCCGAAAACTAAAACAATGAGCTAAATAAAAAGAAACACTTAAAGTAAGGGGAACTGCAGGGTAAGGTGATAATTCACTGCAGGGTCATCAATATGAAGATCCCCTCTCACACACAGATAGGCATATGATCCATAAATCCTTAAAATAAAAATATGATTATAACTTACTCTTATAAAAGATGTTATCTACACCCTCAACACATGGTTGAGCTTGTGCACTTCAAACATCCTGCACTCCAACTCTTTTAGCTTAGTACAGGGAGTATTTCAGATTTTATAAAGGTAAATAATGTCTTTTCAAATTATTTTGGGATCTCTGGGCTTCCACAGAGATTTTAACGGACGAGCTGTATGATTCCATTTTATGTTCTTTTTTAATTGTTTTGTGGACTACAAGACTTCACCCGACTTTCCATCGAAATGAGAGTGAATTTTCACTTTTAAGTAAACTTATCCTTTAATAACTTGCAGGTCTTTTGAGGGTGACATACCAGTTTTGCAGCGCTCCATGGTGCTGTCCTGACTGGTGAAGCCTGAAGAAGACTCTCCACTGGAGGTGATGTCCACGCTGAGGTGGGGCTCATACGGCAGCAAGGAGCGCTGTCCTGTTCCATATCTACACAGATCATAGGAGAAGGGAACGTACTTGATCATAAACACATTCATCTCACAGTTATATGTGAAATAATTACACAACAAATACGCTAAGAAAGCCCTAAGACTGTTTCGATTTGACTGAGCAGAGGAGGATTTCACTTTCCGTTTTGCATCCTGATGGCGGTTGAATAAAACACATTTTTCTGGTTGGGCGAGATGTTATCAACCTCCACACTGTGAGGAAGAGCCACCCACACAACAGATCCTTCTGGGAGACAGTGTGTTCATACACGTCTAACTGCAGACCTGATTGCACCACACTATTCAGCCTCGTCTTAAGAACAGATATAATTCCGACTCGAGCGCACAAAATGTAATGTTGTGTGATGAGTCATATCAGACATGTTTAATCAAGATCAAAGGAGCGACGGAGGAGAGGTCGGAAAACAAAAGAACACACACACACACACACCTGTCAGGTGAGGGTTTGTAGCGTACGAAGGGCCCTGGTGTGATTCCAGGCGGCCCCATGGTGGAGAGGCTGACCAGGCCTGAGGAGGGCGAGGAGAAGCTGGCTGAGGGGTTTCTGTAGGGCAGCACTCTGTCGCCTCCTGCAGGAGACAGACTGTAGTGGTTCTCTGGGTAGCTCACTGGCCTGGAGGAAGCACAAAGAGATGCTGGTGGTTAACCAAGAGGCAAACACGACACCACAGGGAGGTGAGGCGGGCGAGTAGGGAACACAATGAACCATTTATCTAAATTAGTGAGAAACAAGCTGCAACAACAAGAGATTTGGTTAGATGCTGCCAGGATTTGATTGCAGTTATTAACTTTGGGAGTGGGCAGTGTCACACCAGCTCCAAGTGACATGAGTGTGGTTAGCTACTGAGAACAAAAAGGGTCAAAACAAAACAGAAAATATCCCTGTAAACAGAGTTATATATTCATTGCCTCAGAGGATGATCAAAGAAAACATAGTACTTTAAGGTCATACACTTAAACCCCAAGTAGCCTTGACAAATAAAGTATTTAGTTTTGGCAGAGGAGCATCCTGTTAAGTTAAAAACATGCCTTGCTCAAGTAGAATAAAAAACAGTACAAACAGTTTCTCACTTTTTAAGAGAACATCAGTTTCTATCTATGCAAGATTGGAAATGTATTTAATTAAAGGATTGGAGGGTTACAACCGGTGAAGCAAAGAGAACATGCACGTTTGTTTGAAGATGATTTGAGTTGCATGCACGAGGAACGTGTCTACAAAAAAGCTGAAGTCCCTCAAAAACTTAA
>OMLP01015840.1:22665-34907 GCA_900302685.1 Spondyliosoma cantharus
GATATGAATCACTGAAGAAATCAATAATGTTGGTGGGTAAACCAGGCTAATGTCACTGGACACATTTGGTTATATATATATATATATATACACAAGGTAGAAATAAATAATTTGTTTATTGTCTAATTTTTAGTAAATCAAACATCATCTGTTGTGATAGATTCTGCTTACTGAGTTTCATTATCATGCTTTAAGAAAACTGCAGAAATCGTTGCTTTAAATAATCTAATGCCTAATGTGAAGTCTCACCTCTTGGAGTTGAGGTGCTGAGGCTCTCTGTAGGGAACAGGCATCAGGGCCTTATGTGATCGGGGCAGTGGAGGAGGTGGGGGACCCATGGGGGCCCAGCGCTGAGGGTTGGGGGCACTGTGGAGCCCTGGAGGAATGGGCGGGCTGTCCCATCGCCACGTCGGGCGAGGGGAAGGTCTGTAGCCCACTGCCAGGGGCTCGGGTTCTGGCTTCTGCTCCATGGTCTTCATCTCGTACTCCTCTGTGCAGCCCCTAAAGACACAGAGAAGATGAGGGGGAGGTCAACTTTTATCAGCTCAGGACACAAACACTCAACCGAAATGTTCTCATCGCAGCCTGCTAGCTCGATATCCAGCACATATCTTTTACACATCATCATTATTTCATTCACACAGCCTATTACAGGAGGACATCAAATATGCATAGAGGATGTATTCAAGACGAGACAAATGCCAAGAGGAGGAGGAGAGAAGAAGAAGAAGAAGAAGAAGAAGAAGAAGAAGAAGAAGGAGGAGGAGGAGGAGGAAGAGGAGGAGGGAGAGAGACAGAGAGGTGAAAAATGGTGTCAAAGTGAAATTCACACTGAGATAAAACACAGGAGGAATTAGATAAAAAAAGAACTTGGAGATAAACAAACACAACACAGTAAAGACTTGTGAGAGAGAGATGAGAACACAGTGTGTGATGTGTCCTTTAAAAGGGTCTGTTCACTCAAATTAGCACTGCAATTAATGATTATTTTCATTAAACATCAATCTGTGAATGTAATTTAAATAATTTAAATATAAACATTTGCTGTCATGAAAGACAAGCAAATATTCATATCTGAGAGGCTAAAACCATACATTCTTCCAATTTCTGCTTAAAAATTGAACAATTATTTACGGTCTGTTGACTCAAATTACAAAACATTAACAACAAACAAACATATTTACAAAAGAACTATTTCCGAATCAGAAATTATTTCCCATTAAAACTGAAGTGAGCAGTATGGATTATTCTGAATAACAGGTTATTACTTAAAAGATAAACACCAAAACTATCTTCATGGATAGATACTACTAGACGTATGTAAACATCACTGAATGACAGAAACACAAACATACAATTATGAATACTAGTAGAAAACAAATGACAGTGTACGCAGAACAGTGCACAATCGCACAATTTAGAAAAAACATAATCAATGAACACGAAGACGACACATGGAGGGATGTTCTGATCAATCACATCAACAACATTTTTTAACTCGATTAATATCCAAACCGTTACATAACCGCAGTACAAACCTTAGAGAGAGCAGAGCCTACACATGTTGACATGCAGTGTTTCTTCCATCACACTGTCGGAGGTGACACAGCTGGAGCTCCCCATCACACGCACACACATACACACACACACGCAGGCACGCAGGCACGTACGCACGCACACGGTCAAACACACATCACACCTCTTCTCTTCTGTATCCATCCATCTTGCATGTGCGCGACGGAGTCAGAAAGGCAAAGGAAAAACTCTGGTCTCTCTTTGTTTCTCTATCTTTCTCTCCTCCACCCACTTCACTCACTCTCGGTGGTGTTGAAACACGTCCTCCTCACCGAGCGCATCTCTTCTGCCTCTCCAACTCGAAACGCGCTCAATCCTGCCTTTTTTTTTCCCTCTCTCTCTGTATCCCTCCCCTCCTTTCCGCCCTTTTCATCGCACGGGGCATGCATTTTTAATTAATCACTTCCACTCATTTATTTATTTATTTATTTTGTGGTCTCTTTCCCCCCCTTCCTGCAGATTCCAGGCCTTAATCTCATGCAATCTGCTTGCCTGGCACAGAAACGAGTCAGAGAGGGAGAGAGGGAGAGAGAGAGAGAGAGAGAGAGAGAGAGAGAGAGAGAGAGAGAGAGAGTGAAATACAAGACCCTTATTATCAGCTGCTACTTGAGAGAGAGAGAGTGAGTGTGTATGTGTGTGTTTGTGCATGTGTGTGCGTGTCAAAGGGATTTAACTCGGTGTAATTAAACTGCCTCCGACATTAAAGAAATTTAACCACTATGCGATCACACATCCAGCCACAATTACTGTATTTAGGAGCTCAGAAACATGCATGCACACACACACACACGCACTGTGGTTATTTCTTCACCTCCGTAACCGTTCTGTAACACCACATCAGCGTCTCATAAGGCCTCGTTATTCTGCTCTTTGTCAAGGCTGTGTGTGTAGATGAAAGGTTTAAAAAGGGATGACGGCAGGGGAAAGAAATAAGATTGTGGGAGGAGGGGGAACGAGCTGAACGAGATGACTTGATATGAAGGACAGAGAAACAAAGAACAGATTTGGCTAATTCGCGTTAAAACAAATGCTTATTTCCCTTTGTCTCCGTACCTCATTTCCTCTCGAACCACACGTCGTACTTTCTCTCTCTGTTCACTCGCTTCCTCTTTTCACACACTCCCACACAAAATCCTCTCAGAACATTGGAGTCTAGCCACTATCTCACCCTTGCCTTTGTGTGTTTGAGTGAAGAGTGTCCTGTACTCGCTCTAGCTCTCTCTTGTCCCTCCACTCCTGCCTGCTAACACTCAGCACCCTCCGGTGCTGTCACCTACTGTGAATAAAAATTAATCACTCAATACAACATTGAGACACACCTGCGAGGGCCTCCCTCTTCATATGGAGGAATTATGACCACTTTGACCGTGACAGACGTCCTCAGCAGGTCGATCATTTGCTCGTGAGTCAGCGTCACCGCCGCCACCTTGCAGATCTCCACTAACCGACTGCCCTGTCTCAGTCCCGCCTGCCAGGCAAAGCCGTACTCCTCCACCTGCAAAAGCACAAAGAAAAAAAAGTCTTGAAACAAGCTAGTCATGTATAGCCAAGAATCTTCATAGACGAGTATGAGGAGGAGATCTGGTGTGGCAGATGGTCATCTGATGGTACCTCGGCCACGGTGCCGTCCAGGCGGACATGGAAGCCCAGTTGTCCCAGTCCATTTCTTCTCAGAGTCATATCCACCGTCTCACATCCCACCGTCAATGACTGGTGAAGACAGAACATGACATAAATAAAAAAAGATTAGATTTAACATATAATTACATTTGTGTGTGTGAATTAGAATAGTTTCTTGCACAAAGAAAACAGCCTCAAAGGCCGTTAAATACTGAACCCTGATTCTGGAAACTTGATCAGTCTCTAATATGTGTTTATTTGGTATTTTTAGAAAGATTAACTAATTTTTTAATATTTAATTTTCTCTTAGATTAACACAAGCTTGCTAGAGTCTAGGAAATCTCCTTTTCCCAGCCTTTAATTCATCAAATTTTCCAGGGATTATCGCAATATGAAATGCCTCTCATCAGCAAGGGCATGCAGTTGCCTGAAATCATTTAAAAATTGAGTTATATAATACCTGCATATATAGTACCTGCATGCTTTACAATATTTGTGTATATATTGCAATATGTATCGAATATACTAGGATTAAAGTGTTAGATCATCCAAAGCAATTAATCTTTACTGATGGTGGAACTGTTTTCATAAATACATTTTTTAGTGGTCTTCTGCACTGTGGGGGCTAAAATTTGTGTAATTTCCTACACGTACCAACAGAGAAGAAAGCTGCAAGTACGTAAACAAGGATGCCTGTATCAAACAGCACAGGTAATCAAATGACAGGGAAATATTTACAAATTGCCTTTTTTAAATACTTTAGGAAAAGCAGATGCATTCAACATGTGTCAGCCCTTAAGGGTACACACAGAAAAATTTAACACAAGTAAACAACACAGGGCACCTTAAAGCTCTAATCCTCTAGTCTACACGCAATGATCCCAAACACAATACAAGTTCTGTGCCTAAAAGGTCACACAAATGTACATTTTCTGCTCTGGTGTTCATCAGATAAGCATTAACCTCTCACCTTTAATCTCTGCACCACCTCCCTGATGTCTTGTGCACAGCCCTCTGGTACCCGCACAGCGATGTGGTCTCCTCTGCCATAGAAGATCTTTACTGCCAGACGCTCTGGTGTCCAGCCAATCACATCCGCGCAGAAGCAGTTAAACACCACCTCTTTGGTGGAACAGTCTGTCAGGAGGACGTACTCAGCCGACAAACCCAAGGCACAGGGGAGTTCAGTGCCTCCTCCGCTAAAGTCCTGGGCTAGGACCCTCCAGGCGATGGCCCCTGCGGCTCCCAACTCTGCTCCCTCTCTTGCCTTGGCGCGCTCGCGTTTTTTGGACGCGAGGGAGATAAGGTTGTTGAGCTTGCCGGCTGAGTCGAGCGGCGTGCTGCTGACATAGTTCTCAGCCAGGTCGCGCAGGTATTCCTGCCGGGTTCGTGTCGCCATGGTGTGGAACTTCTCTGACTTGTGCGCTGCATTTTCTGCATTGATAACTTTAGCTAGAAGAAAGTTACGGAAGGTTTCTGGGTCACGGAAGGTGACGCCACTGGGGATGGGTGGGCCGAAGGGAGGCACGTCCTTCATTCTTGTTACAGCAACACTGAAAGTAAAAGTGAATGAAGCGTGATAAACTTATTGCTATCATAGTTGTGTGTATATAAACATGAAACATGTGATTGCTTTGTTCTTAACATTTACCTGTAACAGGTGTTTTCAGAGCAGGGGTTGTGCACTCGGACGATAACAAAGACATGCTGGAAGTGTGAGCGAATATTCTGAGGGGTGAAAGGTAACGCTCCCGGTTCCTGAAAGATTATGGTGACAATGTCGTTCCCTATGTGCCGCTTTCTCAAGAGCTGAGGGAGAGGAGAAAAAAAAAAAGACAAATTAATAAAAATTAGCTAAGATACCTGGCACTGACACAACTGACTCAGTCAACGTTAGAGAAAGTCTCACAGGGGAAATGAGAGATTGAGACGACCAGACGCCAAACAACAGCTCTTTATGTAATTTGTTTTTCGGATTCTGTGTGGGCTATTTGTGTCTGTGTGAGCTGGTTTGTCCGTCTATCTGTTTTTGTGTAGGAGACGTGGCAGAGAGTCCAGGCTGTGTCTGTGCGGGGCTGCTTGCCAATCCTCTCTTCATCTGCAGGGGGAAGTGTGAAAGTACCAATTATGTAATTCAGCCCACTGTTTGGCCACAGATACTCACATTCTCCAGCATGGTGCCACAGGAGGATCCTTCACTTGCACTTATAAAAATGTAGATGATTGTGCTAATGTAGCAGTTAAAAACTAACAATTATTATTAGAAGAAATCATTTGGAGAGAGTGAGTTTGCTTTTTTACATATGGATCTTTTGTAAACATCTTGACTGTTTTCTATTTAAGCATCCATTCTAAATAAGACTAAATACAGCTGATGGTGCAAGATTATCTTGTTCTCTCTCCCTTTTATATACAAGCCTTCACACTTTCTATATTCCCACTACATTTCTCCCGTTCATCTTTAAAGGCAATGCTGCCACCTAGAGGTTCACTTGGGCAATCAAACCTCCATTCTGCCGCAGCCTCTAAACCTCTGGATGGAGTTATTGTGCCATTTATAAAATTACACTTTCTGATATCAGAGTTGGTATCAATAAAAACTGTTGAAACACTTCATTTTCTTAATCTTAGAAAAACTGCAACCCTCACATTTCTTGTTTACACACCATTTACAAGAACTTAAAAAAACTTGTTTACATGATAAACAATAAGTTGCTGAGTGTATTTTAATAAAAATATACTATTCCAATTGAAAAGGTCAATTTATACTCGAGGAAGAACAAATTACTGTTCTGCAAGTGTGTACACAAATCCCAAGCACCCAAAGGGCCTGGCTGAACACACGTTCACCCGTGTGTTCCTCACACGACAACACTTACGCAAACCATTAAAAATACCCACACGCAAAAATAAATAAATAGATACATTTAAAAAAAAAATAAAAAATGCTATCTTACACACTGGTCACTGACACACAGCCCACGTTGCAAACACACAGTGCCCTGGAGAACGTGTAGGAAGGCAGCTTTATTTGAAGAAAAAAAAGGAGGGAGAAAATAAAGAAACTACTCACTACTGAACCCCACCCTGCTCTGATCCAGTCAAAGAACGAGAGGGCAAAAGAAGAAGAAAAGCCACAAAGAACAAAGACTATGAAAATACGAGCGGCTGAATGAAACTGGAAAGAGGCTAAATGAAGAGGGTGACACAAGTCACGAGTTTCCACTTGATGAATTCTTGCTGTGGTTTACGACCCGGAGAAAAAGGCTTCAACTAACAACCACAGGCAGACTTTGAAAAGCTTTGAGGAACTAGACAGGACATTCATGGACGTATTTCTCGGCTGTATACACCAAAAACTTGGCTTGAGACACTCAGGCCTGCAGTATATGGCGGTGCAGGATTTAGGAAGGGGTGCTTATAAACTCTTACCTGCTGGGGGTTGTTGGGCATGTACGGCAGCATGGTGGACACGTGGAACATGACCTCGTAGCCTTGGTAGGTGGTGTACAGGGAGTGTGTGCCTGTAGAGTCGGCTGAGGAAAGATGTCACAAATTAAAAAGTCGTTAACTGCGAATGGCACGGTGATGCTGAATTACAGTTAAAACACTTCCTGGTTCAAACAGGGGATTTTTCCAGGGTTCATGAAGACTTACAGCTGGGGTCACTTCACACTTTACAGACACAAAATACACAAATAGATCACACTGGCTGTCTTCATCTATCTGTTAAATTATTTGATTTTGTCATGCAGACATATTCGAGGTGTCTTTCATGTAAATCTTCTTTGGGGCTTAGTCCAGATATGAATGGACCATTAAGGAAGATTTAAGGTTTCTCACTGAAGGATAACTTTGCAAAAGCAATATATGACAAGACATTCAATTTAGTGAGAAAAGAGAGACAAAATGGGCTCATTCGCAATGTTTCTGTACCTGATTAAACTGATTTTATTTTCTCATAGCACAGGAGATGATGATCAATGTGTAGAATTTAAGAGGATTTAGAAGGATATATTAGCAGGAATGGAACATAATATTAATACATATGTTTTTATTAGTGTAAAATCTCCTGAAACTAAGAACTGTTGTGTCTTGTGTTGTTCTTGGGTTCTCTACCACAGAGGACCCTGTGTTTCTACAGTAGTCCAGAATAACCCTGGCTCTTTTGCGTCTTAAGGGAAGATGAAACGAGGGATATTCTATTTGTGAAAATCTGCAACCTCGATGCCACTAAATTCTACATACTAGTCCTTTAAGTGATACATCATTACAGTGAGCTTAGTATATAATAAGTAAATGAAATAACCTTCTCCTATAACCTTGTGTTATCTGCACATGTGCCATGGTGAGTTTTAATTGTTGAGATCTGGAAACATCATCATCTTGACTTTTGTGTGGAATAGCCAACACATTTATGGAACACAGTGGATGTCTGAAAGGCTATGTTCAGACTACCAGCCTAAATACATTTTTTTTGTCATATCCAGACTGATTTCAGGAAGTCTGGACAGCAAAAAACAAACACATGAAATGCAAATCATACCCAAACCACATTTGGTTGTGGTATGAAATGCAATTCAAATCAAATTTCAACAGATGTTTCTCAGTCTGGATGCTGTGGTCGCTCATATCGAGTTGTGTCTTTTTCGTCACTCTAGCAATACACACGCCAGTGACATAAAATCCAGAGAGACAGAAGTGCATCAGAGCGGCTACGAGCAGAGTGGTATGGACGACAACACAGATAACAACAGTCTGTGGACAGTCACACTGAAATAAATGTTATGCTCTGTGACTTGATAGCGTGATCGTTGGGGAGGGAAGATGATGGATCAATATTTCTCATGTTTTTGCGTTTGAAAGCCGCGTAACCACCGCATGAGGTGTTTGAAGCCAGTGTCATCTCCAAAGCAACCCATGCAGATATGTTGGTGATATCTAGCCACATAGATTCGATCTGATCACTTACAAATAACAGCTCCACCATCTAGTCTTTCAGATCTATATTGAGAAACAAATCGGATTATCCTGCTGTCTGAACATAGCCAAAGGGGCTTTTGTGAAGACTCACTCTTTGTGTCGAGCTGTGCGGCGTATTTGGTGAATCCTTTGAGCAGCACCTGCTCCCCCAGGAGCTCCAAGAAGGCAGAGAAGGCGGGTGACGCCTCCTCATTGTTGTACATCTCCTCCTCAGTGCTCTGGCCTGCACGGCACAGCAGAACACCCACCTTGTGCTTCTGACTTAACTACAAGAGAAGGCGGAGAGATAACATTAACTCTACACACACACAGCTGAAATACCACAATCAAACACAGCTGAAAAACTGCAGTCCAATGCAGCTTAATGCCAGAGTAGATGTTAGAGATAACGATGCATTTAAACACTCACTTTAAGCAAAACTCGATTGTTGTATAAACCGCCTACACAAACAAAAACAAGCCTACGGCTGGCAGAACACCACGACCGTGCAGTTCAACCTCCATTAAATAAAAGGTGAGATAACATGGCTAAACATTAAAGCTTTTATGGTCACACACTCATGCTCAACACACCACACCCTGCTTCACTCAGGTTTCACTGCCCTCAGTGCAATTCTGTACTTTACACCAACACTAAATCTGTTATACAGGTTTCAGACATTTTTACACACAGTACCCGAGCATACCATACGTCTCTGTGTTTCTCTATTTAAACTTTATGTATTTTGCCTTGAAGACTCGATGGCGACATCGCTGCTGCAGGGATAAACTGTCAGATTTTCAGTTTATCAGATAAGTTGAAAAACAAAATGCAAATACAGACTCATAACTCACCCCCTGTTCGTCAAGTTTGAGTAGCTGTTCGGTGACTTTGGGTGTGCTGAGCGCCAGTCTCAAACACGAGACGTTAAGCTCGGGGACGACCTGCTCCAGAACCTCCTTGAGCGGCAAACCCCGCACCGTGCCGTGCCTTCCCGTAGATGCCACCGCATCCTCTAAGATGGAGCCTCGCAGGGTCACGAGCTGAATGTGGGGAAAGAAAACAATGTTGTAAAAAAGGAGGAATACATGCTTCTGCCCTCCATTTGAATGCAACAGGCTAATAAATGCTTGTTTTTTAAATTCAGTTAATTAGTATGGGTTTGATTTTCATATATACATAAATCTTTTATTATACAATATGTGTTGTCTCACTTGTAAAGAGCTAGTTATCTGTGTTAGTTTTAGTTTTTGTTCTTGTTCAAACTAAAGAAATACACGTACCACTGACTGAGACCAAGCCTGAGCTACCAGTAACACGAGACAGCCAGAAGAACATACATAGTAATACTATTTGGTATCAGAGTTGCAACTATCAGTCGATTTATCGATAAGTTGTCAATTATTATATTCATCGCCAACTATTCAAATAGCTGATTACAGTTTGAGTAAATCTTTGAGAATAAGAAGTCACATTTCTAAGATTTCCGCCTCTTATATGTAATACATCTGGTTTCTTTGCTGCCCTATGAGTAAACTGTTTTGAAGATGCCATCTTGGGCTCACTGACATTTTAAAAAATTGATTCATTGAGAAAATAATCAACAATCAAAATAATCTGTAGTTGCAGCCCTGTTTGAAATGAGTATACATTTATTGGGAGAGGTCAGAGGTCAAGCTCAGCTACAGCACAGTATAGCCTGGAGATGGAGAGGTGGATGATTTGTAGCCTGCAAACCTGAAGTGGGTCCATCAGATGAGGGATGGTTTCACTTTTCACAATAACGGCCTACTGCCCTGAAGTCACACACACACACACGCACACTAATACACAGTGTAAGTGCTCCGTGTGGAGGATTTTAAGTTGAGCTGTATTGTGCATTAATATTCTGCTCAGTATTGTGCTGCCACAGAGTGCTGCTCCCTGGTGAGAGTAAACTGACCTGCTTCAAAACAGTGAGACTATAATAACCTCAGATACAGTCGGGAGGAGTGGGCTGTTCCTTCTTGCTGCACACACACATATACACACGTGTACACCTACACACACAAATGCGGCTTCATTAAAAATGCATTGCAGACTGTGGAGCTGGCAGGGGCCGGAGAGACAGTTGAACCTCAGAGACTCGTGCGTGCGCCGCAGAGAAATGAAGCCTGATTGACACAAGGCAGCTGAAGTTACAGAGCGCTCGTTTCAATTCATCAGCTTCTGTGCAACTGCGACACGCTGAGCAGGAGGGTTGTGTGTATGAATGTATGATGGAAGGAGTAAGAAGGAGAGAAACAGGAAGTCTCTCCACCTTGCTGTGTCAGCACTGCTGCACTGAATTAAATGACAGACTTTAGGGGGATGGATATTTGAGAGGAGCTGCGGCTTGAGTGGGAGAGAATAAAGTCTGCAATCAATCTCTTTTTTTTCTCTCTGTGTGGGAACAGCAGGCCTGTGTGAGCTGGTTGTATCTGTTAGCTGAGCTCTGTGTACTTAGATGGCGGAGAGGCTCCATTGTTACTGCAGAGCTAAGGTGATGAGGCCAGGCAGCCATGTAATCCAGCTAAAAACAACATCATACACAGATGAAGGAACATGGCAATCAGGGGAAAACTTTGCTGTTTGTTTGAGCAACCTTGACAACATTACACAGTTGTGAATAAAATATTAAAATCAACTATTCATGGAGACCTCAGACCTCTCTAACACAACCTATGAAAAAGACAGAACAGAAGTAGGGATGCACTGATTGTGAAATTCTGGCCTGATTCAGATTTAGTTACACTCTTGTTGTTACTCCCCCGATTGTGCCAGAGCAAGAAAAAAATCTTCACTTTAAATGAATTGATGTGTTTTAAGGTCATTCAGCCCTTCATTACACAACACAACATTCTTTCACATGAAAAGATTATTTTGTTGTTGAAAAGTAACGACTTCAAAAGTCTTTTTAGACTGCTATACAACTACCTAGTCCCTGAGAAGAGCTTTTCAGTACTTACAAAACCTCACACACTGATGCCAGGGATGTCACGAGCGAATAGCTCATGAATGTGCCAGCACAAAATTGATGTGAAACTACAGATACACATCTGCCAGTGTCATCAGTGAATGCCATCCTATTTACAGATAGGTTGATGGCAGTCTACCAGGCGATTACTGGCCCATAAATTGGTGCATACCTAAACAGAAGACTAACACAATATCTGCGCTTTCTGTGATCGGCTAATGATTATTTTTGCTACAGATTAATTTGCAACCTTCATCAGGCAAAAAAGATGTGACAGACGAAGGTCTAGTACTGGAATTTGCAGAGAAATGTATCATTGCAAGTTAGACAGTGTGCAGGAGTTTGCTTGCAACTTTTGGTCTACTCCTTTGCACTAGTCTCATGTCATAGATGCACTAAGTAATTTTTCTGCCTCAGATGAATTTGCCAATAATTTTCCAGACTTAACAATTATTCTCTTTGTCTAGAGAGTAGCAAAATATGCTGATAACATTTTTCCAGAGACCAAGGTGACATTAAAAGCCTCATATCTGAAAAGCTGGAACTTGTGAATATTTGTGGCTTTCCCCATTTGTGCTTTAAAAATAGCAATCAAATGATTTATCAGTTATCAGAACAGTTGTAGATTAATTGTCTGTCAATAACGACCACACATCAACCATGAAAAAGTTTTTAATATGAAGTTTGGTGCTCTGGAAGCAGAAATTCCGAATGTAAATGTACATAAATGCTGATGGAGACTACAGAGGAGCTAATTTCTTCCTGATCACCCGCCCGCCATTTAACACGTTACGAGTATTTGATTCAACAAAGTGGAAAAGTGGTTGGGTGTGCTCCCGCTGAGAGCAGGCCAAACACTTTGGCCAGAGCAGCCAGCGTTTGGTTTGGCTTTGCTGAGAGTGGGCAGGTGGAATTTTCCACTGGCAGACGGGAGAGGGGGTGAGGAGAGAAGAGGGAAGGTTAAAATCTGGGCACAAGGGTGAGGAGAATCACAGGTAAGGACACAACAGGAGGGTTGAGTAGAAGAAATCTACAGTAGCTAAGGAATTAACTTGAGCGTGCACGCTCACACTGACTCATCAGTGTGTC
>OMLP01015841.1:0-14196 GCA_900302685.1 Spondyliosoma cantharus
AACGCATGTTTCATTGGGGCTTAACATCGATAAAGAATGTGCTCCATAGGAAACCAGCCTGGTCAAGAACCTCAACGACAGTACTCCTGTGATTACCATGATTGTATAGAATGCCCTCTGCTTAGATTGGTCAACCCGTTCCCTCTGCCCACCCACTTCCCCTGGCCCTGGACGAGTGAGAACACAGAGAACAGACAGGCTGCAGAAAGACACAACAACAAAGGAGACGACCAATAATAGTAAATTAGAGACGGTGAGGAATTGAGGATTGATCACTGACAGAAATACGGATCCAAAGCTAAACAGCCAAACACACCCGATGCTGATATTTCTGATCCTGACTCCGCCCGAGTGTCTCAGCCCCAGGTAGGTGACGGGGTGAACAACAGCCAGGCAGCGTTCAACACAGGTGAGGAGGTGAAACAGAGTCTGTCCAGTTGAGATGGTGAAGAAGATGTACAAACCCACTACCGGTACAATTTGTTGGTCAGTGTAGGTGCCGTACAGGAGGAAGCAAGACCCCAAGATACCAATCAGCTCCAGGACAACCATGTTAAAGGTAAAGATGTCAGAGTGACTCATCATCACTGCTGTGGTCCCAGAGGGCTGATTCCTCCATCGCCGGTAGCCCACATAGAGAACGAAGATGGAGAGAGGGAGGATGACGAGGATGGAGCTGATCAAGCGTGCTGTATAGATGGAAATGTTAATTCTGGAGTTGAAGCAGTCATCAAGTTGAGGATGGAGGGAGGTGTTGGAGGAGGAATTGACTGACATATCTGTCTGTATGGAGGCTGGATGGACGGATAAAGAAGTGCTCAGTGCTTTACTGCCTTGTTGACAGAGTTTGGCTCATGCAGCTCTTAAAAACAGACAAAAGACATGTAAACAGATACAACCTTTCAAAAAGATAATCGAAAACAGTCACATTTATACATTCAAACATACATAATTTGATAAAGTCCTCAGGTTCTTTGTTGTTCTGCGTCGCTTTTGTGTCTTACATCTGATACTTGTGGTAGACAGAGAGAAAGAGGGAAGGGTGGTTGCCATATCACACTTTGGCTCCATCCCATTTCCAGTTTTTACCCCAGCCTCTTGTTTTCAAAAGCCCTCTTGTCCCTCAAAACAAAAAAACAAGCGGTGTGGGTTGAAATCCCCCCCCATGATATGGGACAACCCTTCAAGACAAACATACGTCATCAGTAGTCGTCTATAGCATTTATGTAAAGAGACTCGACTGGATATTTCAATTAAAACGTCTGCAGCTACGGTGATTTCTGGCATCCTGATATAAAGGCAATGCTATTTGCCATTTATCTGATGAGGATAGACAAGCATGGATGCTCTCAATTCATTCTGAACTTCACTTTATCAATCAAGTCATCAAACAAAAAAGTACATTGCTTCATTACCTGGACACTCGCGGTGCTTTGTAGTCTAATATTAGCAACCTGTGCTCCTACCCTGCCAGTCTGCATGGACTTCAGAGGAGAACAAGTAAAGCAACTTCACTGCTGGACTTTTCAGGAAACCTCAGGTGTCCATGCTTGTTATATATGGTCAAATCTGCCTATAAATTTTTTTTTTACTTTTATGTACACCTGCAAGCAGTCCACCTCATATTTCGTAAGAAAATCATTACAGCCTTGATGGCAGTAGATGATGTAGATTATGAGCTGTCACTGGCTACTGATGAAGTGGCAAGGAATTATTTGCCATGCAAAAATGATATCATTCTATGAGGTTGCACTGTTTTCTTGTGACTTTCAAATGCTTTCTATACTTTTCTATCTATACATACCTTAGATAACTGCTAATCTCACAGGAGTTGTTGTTTGTTAAGCGGTATTATGTCTTAATATTATTGTAGGTATAATACAATATCATTGATTAAATAAATAAAATACAATAAATACATAAATACAACAATTAATTGTCATGGAAATTGGTCAGGAGAACATATTTGTCCATAGTGATGGAGAACCATGAATTCTCTCACCTTGTCAGCAGTGATTGTTTGAGGTCATCCTTCTCCGGTGTCTCCAAACTCACTCACTGCTGTGCACTCGTTCTTGGTCCAAACATACAATAATAGTTACGTCCATGCAGGTGTGGGCTATTCATTATGTTAATGTGTCCAAGTGACAGATGGAAACAGGTGATGTTTTGCATGTTGTATAACAGCGTTGAACAGGGTCACCTGCAGAACAGCAATATGATGATGAAAAATAACTGGTAGTGTAATCTTTATTCATTCTCAGGGTGTAGCAAGAATATGATCATGACTTTTTTAAAAAATCCAGTCTGCACTGTTGTTTTGTTGTGAATATTTATTGTAGAAAATGTAAAAAAACAGGTCACTTGATCTCACAGTTGTGGTGGACACAATAGAAGTCATGAATTTATAATTAGGTCAATGAGAAATAAAGCCTTTGAATTCCAAGTTCATGTCCATGAACACATTTTGTGTGGAAATTCATGAGCAGGAGGCTTGAGCATCTTTTCATGCCTGTTTCAACACGACGAAATGATACTGAAATACAATAAAGTGAACATTTGGGTAAGTGTTTCATGGTGCTGTCTATCCTTGACATCCTTAAACCTAACGTGTAATTGCTAATGAAGTTACATTGACCTCCTTTATACAGTGTCACACAGTCAGATAATGGGCTTGCGGCACACAGTACACTACAAAGGAACAGCAAGTTATTTTATCAATTTTTTATGAACATTTCAGCATCAAAAAGTAGATCAATCCCTTGGCCAGGATAACTTTGATGTAATAGTTTTAACAACATTTTGAGAACATATTGCACCACAGAAGACAGCAAATCTGAACACCAACATACTACAGATCAGGAGTTGTTGAGTCAGGAGAAACGTAATCAACATTGTAAAATGCTTTCTGTGACAATTCTTAATCATCTGGGCCTTGTAAATTCAGCAAATGATGGCCACATTCAGTTTTAAAAAGCACACCTTACAAGACACTGGTAGCCACTCTGTGCAATGCAAACCATCAATAGCATTCTCGTAACCACCACACAAACTACAATGTAACACACCAGCAACCACTCTGACCACCAAAACAATCAACTAGAACTAACAAACACCCCAATAACTAACTTACAGCCTTATATGAATCACCAAATAACATACTATATCGTATGTAGAATCTCTTTGCAACAACCTTATTACCACCAATAACACAGAGTTAGGTACAGAACAGAATTAGATAGTACCACTGTAGCTACTGACTTTAATTTCTTCGCAGTTAAGCAACCGCTAAATTGTTACCAGTTCCTGGAAAGTGGTCATGGTACCCAATGGTACCCTTTTTTTGGTACTTTACTCTCTCTGTATAACAAATAAATCACAAAAATGCGACCTGCATTTCTTCAGAAGAGAAAGTTGTTCAAAGACCTGGAAGCAGCTGAAAGAAAATGTTATTTGCTCTGTGTACTTTACTTAATCTGGTTCCCTGGACTAGAATAAAGAATCTGATGGAATATCAGCAAAGTATTGGACTGTATACAAAAATATAAACAACTGTCTAAAGGAGCATTAATAGAAGATGCTACAGGACAGAATTAAGCTGTTGCAATGTCTAGTCTCCCTAATCCACAGAAGAAACACAGGCATTGTCTGTTATGTTGATGTCACTATAGCATTACTTGCATTATGCAATATTTCCCTGTACATGTTATACAATTCACACACTATTAGATTAAAAAGGTTTGAGATATACAAAAAAAATCTTGTGTACTGTTTTGAGTACTAAAAGTACTATAAAGAGTACTAAAAAG
Organism: Spondyliosoma cantharus; assembly: GCA_900302685.1. Lineage (NCBI taxonomy): Eukaryota > Metazoa > Chordata > Actinopteri > Spariformes > Sparidae > Spondyliosoma > Spondyliosoma cantharus. Next base: position 3,810 of record OMLP01015841.1, read on the forward strand.
CATGTTGGTCAGGAAGTCTGTAAGCAGCCAGGGGCTGAGTTTTGGCTAATGCTAATAGAAATGCTAATATATGGTGAAACCAGAGACTGACTAACCCTAACCCTAAAAAGCGCAACAACTTCTTCAACTAGCTAATTAATTACGTAAAGATATCAGCGAAGATGTTTAGTACACGGTACACTCTTTATCTTTAAGATATACTTGATGTTTGACCAGATATTTCCTCAGGTTAGAGGATACAGGTGATGGTCAGATTTATATTTTACATAACAGATATTGCAATGAGTGTTTCCTTCTCGCCGTCTCCTTTTACTTCCATTTACTTTTCTTCAATAACTCTATTTGGCACCAATTGATTTAACGTGAAGCAATTTGTAGTAATTTCATTTGGTCGGTACCCTTAAAAGTTATGTAGTGGTACTAATAACCACTTCTAAACATCCAAAAATTATGAAAATTCCCCCTAGTAACAATGACACAACCACCTACAATTCCTTGAAAACCAGGGATGCGCAATCATATCTGCACGTCATCAGTATCCGCATGACACACCGAGCACATCACAAACAAACACCTGCAGGATTATGGTGTCATGTTGCTAAAGGTTTTCTGGTCAGATGCGACCAAGACTGAAATTCTTTTACTGGACACAATCACAACAAACCTGCTGTGAAGCAACACATGATGTTGTGGGCGTGTTTCTCTTCAGATGGGACTGGGCAATTGGTCAGGATTAAAAGGAAAGTTTATTCTGCATAGTAAACACATATTTTTAATGAAAACCAGTGACCCTCTCCTAAACGCATGATGATGAGTGGTTCACCTTCTAGCACGACTCCGACCCTAAACACACCACCGAAAAACAGAGTTGTGGCTTCAGGACAGGATGGTGAATGCCTTTCAGTGGGCAGGTCAGAGCCCTGAACTGAATGTGATGGAACGTCTATGGATGGGCTTGAGGAGAACAGTCTGGTTACCTTTAAATACAATACATTTTGCAAGCCTGTTCTCCTATTTATTTAAATTTTCATGAATTAGTAGAACTTCTTTTTTTCACTATTTCAATGTTGTAAGGCGCGAGTTCTGATTTCAGGATGAGAGACAAAACAGGACTATTTCAAAGGGACATGAGGATTCACTTGCACCAAACCCTCAACCTGACTCAGCGTTGTGTTTACAGCCTGGTAGTTTCCCTGCTCGGTGCAGAAACAGCAGAGGTAACACCAGACTGCTGGGCAGATTGAACCAGGGTACAGACGACCCCACTAAACACTTCTCACTGGTGCTTAAGCCTTCTGAAAAAACTGTAGCAGTAGCAATAAGGGTGCTCAACAGTTTCATCAACAGAGCTCCCATGATTGCCATGATTGTATAGAAAGCCCTCTGCTTTGATTTGTCAACCCTGTGCTCACCCACTTCCCCTGGCCCTGGACGAATCAGAATGCAGAGAACAGAAAGGCTGAAGTAAAAGGCACCACTACAGGAGAAGAACAGGAGCAAGGCACTATAGATGATGTGAAAAGGCACATTGATCATAGATATACTCACTGATCCCAGGCAAAGCAACCAAACACACCCAATGCTAATGTATCTGATCCTAAGTCTGCCCGACTGTCTCAGTCCCAGGTAGGTGATGGGGTGAACAGCGGCCACATAGCGTTCCACACAGGTGAGGAGGTGAAACAGAGTCTGTCCAGGTGAAACAACAGCATAGACATACGACCCCACTAGAGAGACAGTTTGTTGATTGGCGTAGACACCACCACAGTAGAAGAAAGTCCCCAACACACAGGTCAGCTCCAGGACAGCCATGTTATAGGTGAAGATGTCAGAGTCAGTCGTCCTCGCTGATGTGGCAACAGAGCCCTGTTTCCTCCATCGTTGATAGCCCACAGAGAGGACGAGGATGAAGAGAGGGGCAAGAAGGATGTAGCCGATGAGGACGGCTGTAAAGATTGGCATGACCACTTTGTTTTGGGAGCAATCATAAAGAAGAGGATGAAGGGAGGAGTTGGAGGGGGAATTGACTGACATGTCTGTATGGATGTCTGGATGGACACATAGAGAAGAAGACAGAGAGAAGAAAAAGAGTCAGAGTTCATTAAAAAGCATCTCAACGCACTATTTAATTTGCGCACGTCTATTCATTTTAAGATATGCACTGAAACCTAGAGCCCATCTACACCCTCAAAACCTCCGACACTACCAACCCTCACACCTCTGTCAAAAGTTGGAAAAAATATAAATTTTATAAGATTTTGCCTTGGATGTGCTGAAGAACCAGTTTCTCAAAAGGCTTTATCAGATTGGGGTTGATTGCCACAGAGCGTAACTCGTTAATGCTGGATACAGCAGACTTTGTAGGTATAGGGACAGCGGCGGCTGTCTCGAACCAGGTGGGAAATGTCTTCTGTGAGAGTGACCTGTCTAAAATGTCATAACATTGACCCGATTAGGTTTGTAGTACACAGCCAGGAATAGGCCTTACTCATATTCAGTCTCAGCAGGCTTTTGCTTACATCAGTGTGGTTACTGAAAACGGGCAGTTCTCTGGAGGCAGAGTGGACTGGTTGTGTTTAACTCATCTGCCAACGTGGCCTCATACATAACATGGGCGCTCCTGGTTTTTGTAGCCTGTGATTTGGATTGCCTGCCACACGATAAACAGTTTTTACTGGTGGTTTGACCCTCCTGATCAGCTGGGCGTAGGTGGGCAGAGGAAGCAGAGAAACATGGTCTGATAGCCCAAATTAAGGGCTTTGTGGCTGCCAGGTATATTCATATATTCATGATCCAGGATATTTCTTCTCCTGGTGGGGATCTGGACATGCCCGTGGAATTTGATTGAAACAGTTTTTGAGGTCAACTTGTTTTGTCATGTGACTGACAACGTAGAGCATACAGACACATTAAAAACATGAGATAGACAAAAAGAAAACAGCAGTAGACTCTGATCATCTGTAGCAGCCGTCATCAATGCCGTCACAGTCAAGCAGACATTTAAAGTGCACGTCAACAATTATAAAAAAGTTTCCAAAAACAGTGCATCCAAACTGACTTTTATGAGACAGTTATTGTAGAAATACATGTTCTGAATACACTGTGTGAACATAAAAGGGAAATAATCCAACTGAACCTTTTTTAGGCATCCAGCATATCAAGTGAATACTGAAATGATACTGTAGAAAACCACTGATAGTAAACCAAAAAGCTTTTTCAAGCAATACCCCCAATTAAATTATACTAAATTCAATTTGTCGCATGGTCAGAAGAAAGTATTTGGTCATAATAATGGAGAAGCGTTAATTTTCCCACCTTGTCAGCAGTGATTGTTAGTGATGGTCCTTCTTCTGCGTCTCCAAACCCACTGGCTGCTTTTCACTCGGTCCTGGTCCAAACATACAGTAATACTGACGCGTATGCAGGTGTGCGTAATTGATGATCTGATATGTTGGAGTGACGGATGGAAGCAGGAGATGTTTTGCATGTTGTAAAACAGAGTTATGTAGACTGTAGACTATAAATCACAGAATGCAAATGTTGTCTTCTCATTATTCTTCCAGTGAGCAGGGTCACCTGGAGAACACACCTCACAGAATATGAGGCTAGAAATACGTCAGCTGTCTAACAACTAGTGCACCTTTACATCAGAATTATGTGTTATTATAATTCAGTATGATAAGAATAATTTGGAGGTATGTGTAATATTTCTGCATTTAAAGAGACCTATTTTTGGCTTTTGGGGTTTTTCACCTTCTGTCTGATGCCTGTAAAACATTACAAGAGTTACAAGCCAGATGTCCACGCTAAAGGAAGTTATTATTTTATATTTTCTGTTCTACACAACTGTCTGCTTCAAGCAAACCCTTGACTCTGTGTTGTGTAAAAATGATGACCAGGAGGCTTGATTATCTTCATATACCGCTGTTTATTATATGACCAGGCACAGAATATGGCAGTACAAGCAGCTCACACACTCCAAAGGAGCAGCACGTTATTTTAGCTGTTTTTAATGAACATTTCAGCGCTAAAAAGTACAACTAACCCACTCGTAACTCTTCTCATCAGGGATATGGGAAGTCAATCACAAATGAGCACGCGGATGGGTCAGTCTATATAATGACGTCATTATAAATGGTTTATTTGAGTGACCAGGATAACTTTGATAGTTTTAACATCAATTTGAGAACAGTTTGCATGACAGAAGACAGCAAACCTGAACACCAACATACGACAGGTCAGAGCACGAACAGCAACTACAGCAAGGAGAAGAAGAGGGAGAGAAATTCTTAAATTCTTAAAGTTGTTAATTCTTTTAGAGACTCAGTCATAAAACCATGGTGACTGTTTGTCCCTGTTAGCATAGACTCCAGTCTGCAGTGTTCGTCATACACCTGAATAATAAGGCCACAGAACTGTAGAGTAACAATCAAAGAACATTTTTATATTCTGTGCACATTTCTGTTCATATTCTCCTACAAACTCTCTTTGCTGTGTGTCTGCATAAAACTTTATTTCCAACTGATGATTTTTAGAATGCCTTCTTATAGGGTTTGCTGCAGCCCCCTCAGCCCCCCTAGCTCTCACGTCCATCCTTCTCATGAACACTTCCATAATAATGTTCATATTTACATTTAGGGCAATTAGCAGACGCTTTTGTCCAAAGTGACTTACAGTAATTCATACATTCATACGCTGATAGCGGTGGCTGCCATACAAGGCGCCAACCGGCACATCAGGAGTAGTTTGGGGTTTAGTATCTTGCCCAAGGAGAATTCAACCTGCAGACCGGGGGAAACGAACCAGCGACCTTCCAATAACAAGATGTTGGCTCTACCCCTGAGCCACAGCTGCCCTTGCCGCCCAGCCTCATATGGTGGACAAACAGACATTAAGACACAATATTTGTACACCAAGCTGACTGGTAACTGGCAACTCATCTTGGACATGTATATTATATGAAGGCAATTACAGCAAGTGGAATAATATCTTATCTGTACAAAGCTTTAAGAGACCTGGTATTCACTCGGAGCAACATAGAAACCGTTAAAAGTATTCTAGTAACAACCTGGCCAACTACAATGTAACACACTAGCAACTAGCTACAACCAGCCATCAACCCAATTACTGACTTACAGCCGTATATGAAGCACCAACTAGCATATTATATCGTAAGTAGACTCTTCTTGCAACACCATAATTACCACCAAAAACAGCTAGGAGCTAGAAACAACCACGATAGCTACTGCCTAGAATGTTTTAGCAACAGCATAGCAGTTGCTAGCAACCAACTGTCAAATAGTAGCTAAGGTTGGTTAACATTCACATGTGGACAGATACCAATACAGTACCGGGAATTCGTTCCAGGCACCCATCAGTACTTATTTGCTGTTATTTGTTACTACTCTGTGTAACAAAAATGCCATTTCAGTTGAAAAAAACAAGTCACTGGAGTAGAATAATGAGTCTGGTGGAATATCAGCACAGTATTGGACTGTATAAAAAATATGGCTAACTGTCTAAATAGCACACAGTAAAGGAAAGCAATACTCCATTGCAGTGTCTAGCCTGCCCGGAGACAACAAACAAAGACAATGGCTGTGTCTGAAATCACTGACTACCCATTACACTGTACAGTGGACTATATAGTGAGTTTGTCATGTTGTAGTGCTGTTCAAATACGTAGTTACATTTATTATAGCCTATGTCGTTGACTCAGAGTATCCCATCATGAAAAGTAGTGTGCAACTGATGGTCATCAACCAAGCATTATACCCCATCATACCCGAGTGGGGTCCAAAGTTGATCTTTCATGTTACCGATCTACTCACTATACAGTCCTCTATATATGTACGTCTCCCTTCGTATTGATTAGGGAGCGGTGAATGAGTCCAATGATTTTGGATACAACCGTTGTTTTCCTGTAAATAGGATGTAATTTCATGTTCAGGTTTCAGTTGTACTAAAGAAGTAGAATGTGGGACCGAAATGGGACTAAGGGCATGATGATGCGCTGATGATGGGCACTGTAGTCCAACCATCAACCTGACTCAGCATTGTGTTTACAGCCTGGTAGTTTTCCTGCTCGGTGTAGAAACAGCAGAGGTAACACCAGACTGCTGGGCACATTGAGCAAGACTGCAGTCGAATCCACTATACACTCAACACCGTCACTTAACCCAGGTGTGTAACATGTTGCAAGGAAAACCAGGATGCTCAAGAACCTCAACAACAGAGCTCCCATGATTACCACGATTGTGTAGAAAGCTCTCTGCTTTGATCGGTCAACCCGCTCCCTGTTCCTACCCACTTCCCCTGGTCCTGGTTGATTCAGAATGCAGAGAACAGAAAAGCTGCAGAAAATGACGCCAGTTGAGGAGAAGAACAAGAACACTAAACTATAGATGAGATTAGAATAAAAATTGACCCTTGATAGATACAGTGAAAAGATACAAAACAACCAAACACCCCCAATGCTGATATTTCTGATCCTGACTCCGCCCGACTGTCTCAGATGGAGGTAGGTGATGGGATGACCAACAGCCAGGTAGCGTTCCACACAGGTGAGGAGGTGAAACAGAGTCTTTCCAGGTGAGACAAGACCATAGAGAAACGACCCCACTGTCATGATAATTTTAGTATTGGCGTAGGCACCACAATAGTAGAAGCAAGACCCCAAGACAGAGATAAGCTCCAGGACAACTAGGTGACAGGTGAAGATGTCAGAGTGGCTCATCTTCGCTGATGTGGCAACAGAGCCCTGTTTCCTCCATCGTTGGAAGCCTACGTAGAGGACGAGGATGAAGACAGGAAGGAGGAGGATGGAGCTGATGAAGATGACTGTATAGATTGACATGACTGCTTTGTTTTGGATGCATTCATTAGGAGGCGGATGAAGGGAGGAGTTGGAGGAGGAATTGAGTGACATGTCTGTGCGGATGACTGGATGGACACATAGAGAAGAAGACAGACAGAGAGAATTTACAATCAAGTTAAAGGACGAATATGTGAGTATTCGTTAAAAAGCCTGTTCATTTCATTTGTCCATTCATTTTAAAATATGCAATATTGCAGTGGCAATCAGGACGATCTGGAGTTTTCCCGGTCGGCCCTTGGGCTCATCAAAATTATTGACGTTGTTTAAATTCTCTGCGAAAATCTCGAAGATCTACCATATTGGATTGAAGTAGAAGTCCACCTACTATTTATAGCACTTGCTCACTCTCTATATCTCAGTCATGGCTACCCTGCACACTCATCTCTGATCTCTCCCATCAATCAATCTACCGATTTTTGTGTAGCCGATCTTAATTTAATTCTTCTTATTCAGGCGTTACAGAACTTTCATTGTCAAAAATAAAAAAAGTGACCTGCAATTTAATTTGTTCTTAAGTTAGAATGGAGCAAAGCCTCCTGGGAATGGGAAATGCCTATCACTTTGCGTTTATCCACTGAACCGATTGCAGGTCACGTCTGTTTACAGAAATGTAGGAGGATAAATGAACGGCCCCTCACCTAATGACATGACCCTACAAGATAAGACAGAGAGAAAGCAAGCAAGTTAGAGGGAAAGTACAGGATTTTTGACAGTCGAAGGATTTACGTGGTTGCTTGTTGTTTTACACATAGAAGGCAAGAAGAGAAAGGACAAAGGAGGGCCGAAAAGGCCGGAATGAAGAAGAAGCGGATGCTAGAGGGGGATGCATCAAAGTGCTCGAAAATTACGGATTTATTCGGAAATCAAGCGTCAGTGACTGCTGCAGGTGAATTTACAGAAAAACAGTTAGCGGAGCTCTAGCATTGACGTTATTGCTCGGTGGGAACTTACACAAGCTAGTCAAATGTGTAAGGTAATGACTAATTACTCAGGCTGGTATATGTCAGACGAATTAATGACTTAGCCAATTAATAATCCTTGACTGGCTCTTGGATTCGATCATTTGTTTGTCAGCGGCTACCAGTAAGTGTTCAGTTTTCTTTATAGATTTAGTATTTTAAATTGACATGAATTTTGTTTGTGTTGTTGATATATGGGAGGTGGGGGGGTTGTTGGGCCAGTGCGGATCTGGACATGCTGGTGGAAGTTGGGTTAAACATTTGACAACATTTGTTTTGTCGTGTGACTGCTGATGAGTTTGTATCGGGAGGTACGTATATGCAGTAACAATAAAAACACTGGTGAATTCACTGGACAGACAATATGGTCGACATCTTAACATCAAAAACTCGGCATCTGGTAAACACCGTCCATCCACCTTGACTGAGTTTGAGCACCAGGCATCATTAGGCAAATTGTTGCACAGCACCGAACATAGACACATTAAAAACACAGCAGAAAGACAAAAACAGCCGCTGCCTAAGATCATCTGTAGCAGCCATCATCAATGTCATCAGTCCAGGCAGACATTTAAAGTGCACGTTAATAATTATAACAAAAGGTGTCATAAAATGAGTAACATGCTTCACATCCCCTTCCTGACTGTTATGAGACACGAGTTAAGAACTACAACTGAGCTTTTCACTGAGTTACTACATTTAGAGGAGATCCAGATTATTCAGTGAATATCGAAATGATACCTGAGAAAACTACTAATCTCACGTGCTTTGTTGTTTCATGAACAGGTCTCTTGTCTTAGAAGTTATTATGGGAATAATGAAAATGTTATTGAAGCAACATCACCAGTTAATAGTTATATTAAGTCATAATAATAATGGAGAAGCGTTAATTTTCCCACCTTGTCAGCAGTGATCGTTGGTGATGGTCCTTCTTCTGCGTCTCCAAACCCACTGACTGCTGTTCACTCGGTCCTGGTCCAAACAAACAGTAATAATACGTGTATGCAGGTGTGGGATATTAATTATCTTAATGCGTCTGAGTGACTGATGGAAACAGGACATGTTTTGCATGTTGTATGAAAAATGACTGTAGATCATCAATCACAGCAGGAAAAACTTCTCATTAATCTCGCTGTGGTCACCTGTAGAACAACACCTGTGGCAGTGATACCTCAGCAGGGTGGACGTGGAACATGAGGCGCGGCACTTAGCTTTAGATATAATAAGTCATATTCCCACATTGAAATGTCTGAAAATGGCTCGACTTCAATATTTTGTATGGTCGTGTGCTGGAATTATACCAAATGTTTCCGTCCGTGTTCAAATCCAGTGACATGGTGAGTTCATTTGGTTGCCAGGTATCTGATTGACCCCCTCTACTTGTTATAACTTCCTAAGAAACACAGGAAACACCATGTGTCGTCTTGAGAGTGAGCGAAGTGCCTTCAACCTGCATTCTTTCTAGAAGCCAGCAGGTGGCGACTTGACTTGTTATTACCTCAGTGAACAGTTTCCTATGGACTCAGTCGCTAGTTTCAAACCCTGTTCAATACAGCACCACGCTCAGATTGTAAATAAAGGTTCCATGTAGAAGTAAAATAGATGAGAAAGCAGGATATGTTCATCGTCCACAGTCAGATCCAATCAGGGAATCCTCTCTGTGTCGTCCAAATATGGTCTGGTCATGAGGTTTCAAAACGCTGCATGTTCTGTTCCCACGCTACTTCAAACAACGTCTTTTGTTGTTGATTTAAAAGAGAGAGTGGCAGAAAGGTCATACTGTGTGTGTTGTTTCTCTGAGACACCACTACTCACTACCTGTAGTTCAAAAGTAATGACTCAATAACAGCCAGACATTTCTGACTACCTGACAGCCCCTAAGTAGTTTTTATTAATCCTGACTCGTGACTGATTTAGAAAGCATTAGTGAACATTTGTATCTACCTCAGATCGAACTGTCAGAACATATTTTAGGCTAATGTGATAAAATGCTTACTCAACAAATCAGAGAACGTTTAAGTATTGTCCTTAAATACAATGTTGTACAATTTTCTACTTCTACGTCACTACATCTCAGAGGAAAATGTTAGATTTAGTCAGATTTAGTAACTATAGTTACCTGACAAATTAAGTTTTTGTCAAACCGAAATGGTTAATTGATTTGACAGAAATGTAACTGTTTTCATGCAGAAATGTTTCAATGTTCCAGCTTCACAAAGATGAGGATCTGTTAATATGTATTTTATTTATTTTTGTTTTAAATAATGTTGATGTTTGGACTGTTGGTTGGACAAAACAAACATCATCCGGCTGTGACAACATTTCTCATTATTTTCTGAATTTTTGAACACAAAACAAACAGCCAATAATTATTATTACTGGAGAAAATAATCTACACATTAATCCAGATTGAAAACAATCATTAGTTATAAAAAAACAGTTCAGAATCAGCTCCACCTCAACAATAAATCACCGGCTGCAATCAATCTAAGATTCTGCTGCATGAGTGCTGACTAAGACCAGAAGGAGAGCCTAGTTTAAAGTCTTTACA
>OMLP01015842.1:0-26108 GCA_900302685.1 Spondyliosoma cantharus
CTTGCTACTGTACCTCCGAGCCCAAACACACTAATTGTGCATTTCCATTTAATAAATGAATTGATTTCCAAAGTTCACAGCTTTATAATGTTGCCATGGTCAGACCGTATTTGTTCTGGCACAGTGTGAATAGCAGCTGAGTAGGCAACGTTAGAAAACCTAGGCTGGATGTTGCTGTACAACAACATCATAATCAGGTCAGTTTGTTCACTCTCTGATATTTTTGTTTTTTTCACTTTATTTGGCAAATTTTAAATGTAACTGAATACAAGAAGACAGCTGCATTACTCCCTTGCTTGCTTGATTCATTGAATTTCAGACACTTATCATTGGTGACAGCAGTAGAGTCACGCGACTGGGATTTATCTATGCGTTATAATAAGTTGCAATGTGTGATTGCTGGCGAAAAGGAAAATAGTGCATTGCGTCCATTTCATGGACGTTTTCATTGCAGTGTGAGCATTTTTGACCATGCAATACAGCTCATCAATTTCACAGGCAGAATTGGATTCTGGAGAAAGATTATTGATATTTGTACTCAACAGTCAAACAAATATACCCCTCCCTTCAGTGCTCCTGCTGATAGAAGCTAGGCACCCCAAATTGATGGACACACATTCCCAACCAGAGGCATGTCACTTGGGGGAAAAGGATGGCTGAGTATACAGGACCCTCATGTGAGGAGGGCCCAGAAAGATCTTACAATTGATCGCGTGGATGGTGAGAGCGTCCCAAAAAAATCTGTGAATAGGATCCAGAGTTGTGTGCGACACCAACAACTGGGCAAGCTGATCAAAACTGAATATGGCGGCATACAAAGCTGCTCACTGGGAAGTTAGCCTCAATAAATAACGTTCCACGGGCGTAGGCATTTAATCCCAAGGAAAGGATGAATGGTCTGCTGTAGCCAACACATCCCCAAACCTAAACGACTGAATAGGTCAATTGTCAATCACTCCCAGAATGACACTGATCACAGTTCCAAAAAACAACACTACTGTTGCAGCTACCAGTGAGAGGCATGTCGGACATTCATTGTGCACTTGCTGTTTTGTAAGGTTTAGGCCAGAAATCTACTTGGTGAGGTTTACTTACTAAAACTGTTTGGTTCGGTTCCGGAAAACATCATGATTTGGGTTAAACTAACTCACTCCAGTTATGTCATGGACCTGACGCGACTTCACTACATTAGTACGTTCAACCTCGTCCCTGTGTTACCTTTCTCGCTCTGTATACTACCTCGCCTGCTCTTCTACTTTTCTGCCAATATAATTACTACAGCCACAAAAGGCTGCCGCTTTACAAGAAACATTAAGCGGCTATTAGTCTTAATAATGTGCTTTCACAATCGACCCATATGATGAGGACAAGTTCATACCAAGCTGTCAGATATTAAAGGTGCAGCAGGTAGTTTCGAGAAGCGAAAAATAATTGTTGACAGATTTTTTTTGTGCCTAAACAAATTGAATAATCAAACCCTCTCCCTCTTCACTGAATAAACTGACTAAACAATCTGATGTTAAGGGACAACACAGTTTGACAACACATACTGCTGTTCTGGGACCTTTTTTTTTTTTGTTTTTTTCTCTCCAGAAAACAGTTTGTTTCTGTTTATTTCTGAGTTTTGTGTTAATCCCTTATCAATACTGTAAATATTAAAATTCAGAGTTTTAATTTCTTCTCCAAAACTACATAGTGCCCCTTTAACATCTCCAGTGTTATTCACATTAGATTGGAAAAGGGAGAGCAGCCGGCAGAGAATGAGAAAGAGTCAGAGGTCGGAGTGCAACTGGTTCCCCTGTTGCTGTTTGACTGGAATAGTGTTGTGCGGCTCAGCTCAAGACATTTTGACTGTTTCCATCTGCAGAGACAGGGCTGTGTACGAACCCCAGCGCGCACACAGATAACGTACAGCTACTGGATGGTGAGGTGAAAAACTGTGCTGGGTTACAATTGCTGAATGCCCTTTTAAATCATGCAATTAAGTACGTCAGATGTGTAATTTAGGGCTATTCAAGTCAGTGCCTGCCAGTAATGACGCAAAATGATTAGGATTCGTGAAGGGCAGCGCGCACTGTTGGTGTCAGGCGTGTCAAATTTCCTGCACACCTTATATTATTTTTTAATCCCACGAGAACACCAGCAGCCCTAAAATGTAATGATATACGTCAACTCCTCGGGATACGTCACCGAACCTTTGGTCTTAATGCACATCAGCTCCTCAAAACAAAAGACAGTTTTATTACATCAGCTGAGATCCAGCGACCAACACTCCCTGAAGCTGCTTAACTTCTTCTGCCTGTACAGCATGTTTGCTGTGTGCTACAGGTGTCAAATGATAAAACACCACCCTACAGAGTAAACTATTGAGTTTATATCACGAAGGGGAAGAGTAAATGAGGGAACAAGGGCGCAGCCTCGTTCCCGGTCAGCTCACCTAATGATGAAGTGTGTACATGTGCAGGTTTTGTTCATAGTCTCACTGGAGATATTGAATATTGCCATGAAACATCTACAGGAAACAGAAAAAGCAATAGAATCGCACACACACGTTACATATTCATGTTGCTTGCCACACACACGCGTCGATCTGGACGAACCGTTAAATCAACTTTGAGCGAGAGCAAGTTGTTTTGTTGGTGTTTTGAAGGCAGGTTGTTTCAACCTGTGCGTGAACCCTCGACCAACTCATGCACCTATTCATGCCTAGTGTGACACACAGGTCAGTATTTGTGGCGCCGTTCCCTCCAGTCGATGGTATCACTCAGGGAGGTGATAGCAGCCAGTGAGGACTTTACCAAACAAGCATGATTACTGACATGTTTATCCCTTCATTCAAAGCAGACAATCACGAGCTAAAAGCATACTTAGAGCAGACAATCACCTCAGTGCAGGGTGGAGTGACTTGTTATTGCTCTACCCTGTGATGTAGGAAGCAAAGCAATTATAAAAACATGTGTAATCATGTTTATGTTTTATGTGCCTGAACTTTACCAAATATGGCCTTTACTAATGTGAGTCATGATATAATTATCTCTCAGTGTTCTACTTCGACTAACTGCCTTTTTTTCAGTTGATGGATCCGTTAAAACCAGGTTATGGTTTGTGGCATCTCACCTCACAGCATACACCCATATTTGCTTGTACTGTATTTACTGTTTACCCTCAAAACACTTTCCTTAAACATCTATTAACCATGAAATCACAATTTTGTGGATATGCATGTTAGAATTCTTTTCATTTCTGAAAATTCTATGATTGATATGGTGTATCAGAAAAAGAAAAGCTGAGCTTAGCTAAGCTTAGTCTAATAAATACGTACATAAACAACTCTGTAAAATGCCACAATTATATAAAAACAAGCAAAATAGCTGTCATGAATGTACCTCAGTCTGCTGTCGTGTGTGTGCTTTGTGTTAACTGGGTTAGCTTGACTCAGGGTCTTTGTGCTTTGAGCTAATGTTGGGTCACTTAAGAAGACTGTTGCTTCTGTCACGGGCTCGCGGCTGTTTGCTTTGTGCTCCTTGGTTAGCAGTTGACAGACTGTCTGTCACTGTCACTGCCACTCACTCTTTCTTTGGATCAGGGGCTGTGTGCTTAGTGCTCAGCCGGTGTGTAGTGTGAGCACAGCACATTTTTCTAATTGCTAACCATACACAACTACCTCTTGTCTCACTAACATGTAAGAAAACACCTAACAATATCATAATGAACTTAACAAACACGACTATTGTTAGTACTCACCGCTGTCAAACTAGTATATTAGTATTGGACATTTTGGGCTTTCTCTGCCATTCTTGTGCTACTAGCATACTGATTGCTTTAGCAATACATTGGCCAAGCCTTGTGGAAGACTCTGATCCTGCGTGATGAGTGCAGAGTGCGTACAGGCAGGCAAGTAAGTGGGTAGAAAGACAGGAAAGCTCAATCAAGCTTCAATCTTTTCACACATGCAGGATCGGATTATTGGGTGGGCTCATTAGGTGCCTGCAATAGCCACAGTTACAAGGTTTTTTCTCACATTTGATTGCTTTCGGGATTTTCAGGGAGATTTTCTACAAATATAACGCAAATGCCTTCAGTATAATTTACCAATCCCAGCAAAGCTGTCACTTCCTAAATATATGGTGGCTGTACTTGTCAGGAACAAAAGTGAATGGCGAGGTGAGTACCTTTGTAGCCTAGGGTGAAGAAAAGCTTGATAGCTGGTGAGAATGTAACACAGTTCTTTATGTAAAAAAAAAAAATATAACATCCTGCTGATTCAAATTCATGTCTGAACTAGTTCACTGTAATGAGCAGGGTTATTTTGGAAATGCAAATGCTTTTGCCCTAAGGGGGAATCCATACAAATTTACATGTACACCCCATGTGATGAGTGAATGGGCTATCACACCAGTTCGCGTTGAGTGGTGATTGTGTGTGTGTTTAGTTTCAATGTGTATGTACATGTTTGGCCTCTAACCTTTGTTCCTTGAATGGGTAATGGCAGAATGTGTGACAGTCAATAAATGACATCTAGCAGGGGATTGCCAGCTTGGTCACGTAAGCAATGCCAGGCCTCAGCACAGCGGAGAGAGGGAAAAAAACTGTTTCCAACTTGTTCACACTTTCTCTACTAAACAATTCATTCAATAGCCACTGCCTCGGACCTGTTCACGTGGTTCTTATCTTGTTTTAACAGCACTGTTGAGATGCACAATACATTTATTTTCCCTCCAATTAACACGATGAATAATACGCAGGTCCGATAAGGGCTTTTTGTTTCAAACAGTGTTTGTGAAACCAAGGAAATGTGGAGGCATTTTTCATTGTGAGGTGGTTTGGCTGTAACACTGGGGATCTGATGAACACACTGGCCAAAACTGCTCCAGAAGTGGCAGGGGTCACTGAGCAGGGGCACTGAGAGAGGAGGAAGGGGGGGGGTAGGAAAGCTTCAGCAATATCTCTACCATCTCCCTGCTCTCAGATATGAATCAAATGCTAATCCAAACATTATTTGGATAATGTATATAAACACTTCCTTTAGTGTTTACACGTTGTTCAGTGTCTGAAAGTAAGATCCTTACAGCCACTCTTTGTTCCTTTAGGGTTAGGGTTAACAAACTTTCTAACGGCATACATTATGAGATGACAGATGGCAATTTTGATAATTAATCAAAGACTTGAGTCAATTATGAAGCTGCACTGCTTATTGTGTATAGAAACAATGGCTGAGATGGCCGTGTAAAGGTGGTCGGTCACAGTGACAAACTCAAGGAGAATTATCAACCAATTCTACCATTTACCTCCAATTTCTGGATTTTTTTATTATTTTTTTTGTGCATTTGTGTTCAGCCATGTAAGTTCACTGTTTTGGATGCAGACTTCAAGATGCAGCACGTAGCAGTTTTCTGCAATAGCGTTCTCAAAAAGCCATTTTTGGCAGAATCAGGAATAGGAGGGTGAAAATAGTGGAGCATTGAACAGCTACAAACCCAGATATGTTTCCCTTTTCTTGGGGTGGTTGAGACCAAAACAGAGCTAATATTTGATTTACACTCATCAGGAGGACACAAACATGCCACCACTTGAATGCCAGGTGATTTCTAGTACAGTGACTACAATGACAGAGGGAAAAAAGAGTACAGCTTTGAGTAAAAATATCAAACAATAAGAGGCTAATGCTTCTTAACTATGATCATTTGTTTGATTTTTTAAAATGTTACACCATTGTAAACCAAAACAGCAGTCAGTAGAGCACGTACCATCACTAAGGCCCGACACTCCCCTTTAATTCATCAAGCCTAATCCAATATCAAACTCAGCAGCCATACATCACTCTGAATTTCAAACCGCTCGCAACGGCTTACTCATAATTAAAGGTCACCAGAGCTGTAACAGTTTTACACAAAGACAACAAAACAATGTAGATGGAATCCTAATCTACATTGTGTTGCGGAATAATAATAGAATATTAGGATCTGCACCAAATTGTACTTGCCACCAGCTGCCTAAATATGTGTGATTTTGTTGGTAAAGAAAGTGAGACAAATTCCTGGATCTGTCCCGTTATCCAGATCCATACCATTCAGTAGTTTCATGTAATCCTGCTGACAAGCAATCCAACAAATAGACACAGGTGAAAACATGCATACATTTGTGCCTTGTGGCAGACAGAATAGCATAGTGAATGCAAGAAACCAATCTAGACACTGATGGTGTCATCACTCTGTAGCCATTGCATTGTGCTACCAATATTTATTTCATAACTGTTGCCTGTTTGAAATACACAGTGTCAGGTTTCTCAATACACTTTAGAAACAAAAGAAATAAATCAAGCAATTTTAAGACATCCCTTTATGAATTGGAGGAGATGAACAACTGACAGTTTTTGTAATAAATGCAATGTTCATCTTCATTTTTCAGATCTAGAAATGGTTATGTTAATGTCAAGTGGAGCTTTGTTTCAAACCTTTCTGATCACCCTTGAAATGAAACTGGAGAGCAGGAAGAGAGGAGAAAGAAAGGGACGGCGTCAACTCGGTCCAAATCCTCACATCGCCGTTTCAACAGGAACCGTTTTCTCTACTACTGCATTATTCTGTCTCTTCAAGTACATCGTTGGATTATGAGAGAACAGCCTCATCATCTGTTAAAGGGAAAATCCACCCGAACACAGAATTCTTAGGAAAGATATCAGTTGGAGATAACATATCACCATGTCATAGTCAAATCACCATCGTAGCTGGAGTCATAGCGTGACGGCAGTTGTTATCATTCACTGTGACCGATCCCCTTTAAGATGTGGCCATCACTGCAGCATGTCACTGTGTAGCTTCAGGAAGGACTGGTTCAAATTCAGACATTTTGTTGAGCTCTATAATTTGCACTCTTGTTTTTGTTATTTTACTTATTCATTTACACCCTTTTTTTTTCTGTCCATCTTTGTTTACATTTCAGTGTTTATGCTGCTACACCTGCATTTCCAATAAAAGCTTATCTTAACCTCAAGTCTGTTTTATTGAAGGTGTTTACTTGCTGCAGTTCTCCACGCTCACAATTTTGCATTCATTATGTCAGCAGTGAGAAGGTGAAAATGTGCCGTACCTTTACAGCTGAATTATGTAGAGTTTATTGAACAGTGTGTTTTAGTTTTAATTCCCTGTTCTGTAGCTCTTCTGATTGGTCGTTATTTGTTGTAATTTCTTCTACATCACGTTTTCATCACACCCTCGTTGAGTCATCTAACCATATGCCCGCTTTACCTCAACCTGTATCAATGTTGTATTATTTTCCTGCCTACCACTCGCCTCTTATCCTACCCACCCTGCTTTTGAGTTCTCACCTCTACATCAGAACCCTTCCTGTTCCTGCTCTGTAAGCACAATGCCACGATGTGTGAGGCTGCACTATCTGCCAGATGTTTCTGGTTCTGGCCGGTGGAGGTGTTAATGTCAGAAATGTACTGATATACCGTGTTCCACCAGCTGCATCAATTTGCTGATAAATGTCTGGTCTATCTGTGCCAGTGTTAAGCAGCTGCTGTGGAGTAGAACCGCGGAGATAAAGTTATGTTTCAGAAATTATTCTTCACTCTGGGTGTATGAATGACACATTTTAAGTGGCTGTTAGAGTAGTCAGCAATGCAACAACAGGTTGGTATTCACGTAAGGTGGAGACAAAATCCACTTGCGACACCATTCACAGGTTGAAGCAGCCAATCTGCTGAATATATAGACCTTAGGTTTTAGGCATGGTCAGATTCACTCAGTATAATTTACTGTTACTTGTACTATCGATATGTAAGTACACTATTGTTTAGCAGTGCTGGCCAGAGCCTTTTGGGGGCCCTAAGCAGAATTTGATTTGGGACCCCCCCTTTATTAAACATGTTAAAGAAAACAAAACATTTTTTTACATATTAAATAAAGGTGGGGCCCCAAGCAGCCGCTCAGTTCGCTTATGCCTCTGGCCGGCCCTGTTGTTCAGTTTAATATATGATATGTAATAACAGATATGACTTTGGGGTACTTCATTGTGTATGAGGTACAAAGGAAATACTTACTACACCTGTAAGTACAAGTGAAGATGTACATAAACCGGCCGCATATCATCACCGAGTACATATTGAATAATTACAAGGTAAACAGAGTACCGGCAGACCTAGCCTCATGTCCTTTGACATCAGCTGTGTCATAAAAAGGTGCCACATGTGGCTATAACATTGCCCTTTAACTATACTATAATTGTGTTGGTATGGGTGTTCGAACCCATTATTCATGTGATGTTTAAAAAAACATAAACATCACCAACAAAACTATGAAGTATTTTATAGTTGTACTTTTGAAGGAACACCCTTCTTCCAAGACTAACCCTTGTGTTAATGATAACAATACTCCATATTTAACTGATTAATATTTATAATATCAATACTTTAACCTCATTGTTCCACGCATGTTACCAAATGTTAATACTACTACTGCCCTCCAATTATCAAATAGAAAAAAATAAACAAAGTTGTGCCTCCCCACCACCGCTTATTCCCTGACCTTTTGTTCTCCACCCTTGTACTGACGTGAAACTCTAGGTACCCAGTAACTATTTCATTCATATCCTGTAGACACAAAATAATTACACAGTGATTGGTGGTCTATAATCCAAAGCATTACTGAACTATGTATTAAAGTAGAGTGTGTATAATTAACCTCCAAGCCTGTATAATTCAGTTTCAACAAATATGTTTAATTATTAAATACCAAACAAGCAAAAGTCTTATATATAAAGCTTCATGTGACACAAAAAAGACAAAACCGTTCGAATAGCAGGAAAGATTCACACATTTAATTTCCACAGCTGACACATTAAAAAACACGGTGTGAAGCATTAAAGAAATCAGGAGCCATGTTAAGTGCTGTGATGTCTACAGTTAATCTTCATTCCACTATTACAGCTTTATTCATACTGTCCGTCAGCATTCAGTCATGGTAAGGATCCAGCATCTTTTAGTCACTCGACCGGGTGAAACGCTCTCATATCCACTGTGACTCTGAAGGGTGCTGGTTGGTTTGCTGACAGTAAAGTAGTTCAATGCAGGAGATAATCATCAGTGCTGTGAGCAATTCTTTAAATCACTGTGACATCTGTAGCCCGACTTGTTAGTGCACAACAGTAGCTACAGAAGTTACCATACTTGCAGGGGCAATCTGTCTTCTCTGCTGCTGTCTGTCAACCTCACATGTCTCACTCTGTTTGGACAAATTGCAACAGCTGACGTGTGTGCTTCCAAACACAATGGCTGTATTAAGAGCAATACCTCTTAATAGTCAGGAAGGGTCTGTTCATTCAGCCCAAACAACGGAAGAAGTAGCCCAGTGTGTAGCTCACACACATTCACTTAGAACCGCTGCGGGTAGTTCTTCAGACAAATTGAGTTAATCACTGTGTTCTGAAAGCATTCCAATATAACTTAACTCTTAAAGGTGTTACTGATTGCATTCAGCCACTACATGTGCATTCCATCTCCCCTTTCCATTGCATTCACGGTACAACGCTGCTGTTGCTCGAATCATCTGCCCCTTCAAGCGGCTGCCAGTTTGTGCGCTAGCTTACATTGGTAGTGCTAGCTAGCAAACTTAAGTGATGCTAGAGCTAGCTCACATTTGTTGTTTATTCAAGAATTTAAAATACACAATACATGCCGTAAAAAGAATTCACTCGTTCAAAATTCCACATCCAGCACTGCAGAACATCTCAGCACGCTAGCTAACTTTAACATCATACATCCTCACTAGCTAACATTATCGCTCCTACTTTTTTTTTTTTTATCGTTCTCACATTTTTTCCAACAAACTGGCAGCTACCGAGACTGTTAATGACTGATGAAATGCAGATACCACATAAGACCAACAGGGTTCTACTACTGGCTCACAAACCTTGGTAGAAACTGGAACCAGTCATCAGAATTCTCACACAGACATATATGCAAGACAATTAATTTTGACCCAACAAACACTGCGATAGGATTAATTTACAGTGGTCATAATGTTTTTAAGGTAAAGACATGGATTTATTCTGCACCTTCTACAATCTCGCTAGATGTATTAGTCTTATAAAATTATTTGTCTTTGTGAAAATGTTAACAATATGACATTTAACAAGACTAAAGTCATGCTGGTAGGCTACTGCTTGGAAGTTATGTGCTGTGAGCTAAATGCTAACACCAGCAAGCTAACATGTGCACAATGACAATGTTCTAAAACATGCTGATGTTCAGTTCACCAGGCTTAGCAGTCTAAGAGTGAAAACAGCTGAACACAGCCTCCACTACAGTACAGAGGTGATTTACAGTTCTGATCAGGACTACGACTCCAGGGATGAGAAGACACAGCAGGCCGGGACAGGGAAGGCAAACAACCTGCAAAAGAAAGAGAGAGTCAGACATCAGCAGCGGGTGAAAACAGCTTGTAGAGCTGGAATATTTTACTCTATGAACTGAGGATCAAACAAAGGTGATTGTGGAAAGACAAACAAACCAACTTTAGTGAGTTTTATTTCATATATGTCAAGTTTGAATGCTAAAGGCCACTAAGCTCTTGTGAGTTTGGTAGAGAAAGAAACTTCCATTCAGACAGTGTACGGTTATAGTTTTCTGTTTGGTATGGAAAATAGATGTAGAGTGTTTCCTTTCTTGACATTTTGAGTTTATTTTGTTCATTTATTACACTAAAAGCTAAAAGAGATAATGAAATAAAGCACACCCTGCGCTCATTTCTCATATCGGACTATCGCTGCCTGCGGTACAAAATGATATTTTGAGGCAGGGCAGGGGCCAGCTAGCATGCTAGCAGGCATTCAGCAGGCATCTCTGCAGCACAATACATAGACGTCTTTGACATAACATCACATTCTGTTAGGCTAAACTAAAACCACATTCTTTGGAAATGTTTTGTTCCCTACCCATACTAGAGAGATAACTACAATCTGGTTTAGGTGGTTTATTTTATCCTTACAGTATATCGGAGCACTTAACTTGAACAACCTTTCGTATTGCTTTTGCATATTTTGTGAATACTTAAAGAGAACACATACTTTTGAAAAGAACCATATACAAAGTAGCTGGAAGATTAGCAGGAGATACAGAACATACAGCAACAGCTTTGTCACAGTCAGTGCCACAGGCCTCTGGTGTATTACCCTGCCTCCCCTCAGTCCCATGATTCATGATCCGCGCTCGTCTTGTCTCAGCCAGATATCTGTGTCATTAGGTGATAGCTTGTCCATAGTTTCTAGACACGGGCAGGCTGTGACAATGTCAACAAAAGGCTGTTCCTGCACACTGTAATTCACTCTGGACAATGCCTGTTGTGCTCATAACCGCTTGACTCAGAGGACGACGAAACACGAGGGCCATGTTTCATATTACCAGAATCAAGAACTGCACATGGATAAAACCCATCTCCCCCTCTGTGATGCCTGCAAGGGCTTTATTTCATCTCAGAGAACTATTTTATCTCGCTTCCTGTTTTTATCTCCTCGTGAAACCGACACCTGCTCACACACACACACACACACACACATACACAGACACAGACACACACAGACACACACGCACATTGGCACCAGATCCCAATGAAGTGCCTAAATATGGTGAACAAAAGGTCTGCAGGGGAGTGAAAGGAGAAGCGGAACAAAAAACAAATAAGTAATGAAATTATAACAATACAGAGAGAGGGGGAGATAGAGAGACAGAGAAAGAGAGAGAGAGAGTAGGGTTGCCACAATGGCGAGGAACAATCGCGCCGCGTCAATGGAAAAAGAGAGGTGGGGGGGAGAGGGCTATCTGGACAATAGAGCCGGTGACAGGAGCACAATGGCTGCAGTGTTTTCAATTAGACATTATCTCATAGACAGAGTGGCAGGTCTCATTGTGCGAGGGGGCTATTTCAGGGCTGCCTTTGTGTGGGGCAGTGCCATACTCCCCCACCCCTCCTCGACCCTCAACTCCCTGAATCCACCCCCCTCGCACCCTCGCCCCCGCAGAGGCCCTGTTATCTTGTGTGCGCCTGTGTGTACTTGTGCATGTATGTGTGGGTCCATGGACAGAGAGCGGGCCTTTTATGTGCCTTGTTATTTGCTTTCCATCAGCAGAGGGCAAAGTGTAGCCGGGCCAGAGCTGCAAGCAAGATGGAGGGAGAGGGGAATAAACGGGAGGCTGAAGGTGATCGGTGTAGGTCGGCAGGCGCGTCTGACCCCGTCCAGCCGACCTGTGGTGATCAGGATTCCAGTTCGCAGACACTGACCGACACTGAATCGGCCCTCTGGAGACTTTCCGTAGAATCTTGTGAACATCGCTATCGACTCAATCAGGTCATTGTGGTCCCCGTATCTCTATAGGGTAATATTTGCGAAAAAGCAGCTCTCGCCTCCAGTTTGACAGGTTTCCGCTGTGTTGTTTTGCTGCATTCAGCGGATGCGGCATCGGAAGAGAGGGTGTTGCGGTGTGCCTGCTTCTCAGAAATAATGCGAACTTCGCTTATCGGATGGGAGAATCTGAAACATTTTGACACGCTCACAAAAACGCTTGTTTCGACAAGCCTCATTCAGCCGCCGCAGTGCGGTTTGCTATGTGTCGGTATGCGTGTATATGTGTTGTTTGTCACTTTGCCTCTTTGGCAAGTTGGTGAAGACACCTTGTTCTAACTAAACGCTCACCGAAGCAGATCTGTGCTATCGCTGGGATAATGTGTCAGCTAAGCAGAATAATCGTTTGAGGTTTTTCCACTGTTGGTGTTTATCTCAGAGGGTTGTCAGCCTTTCAGGGGCCCTCCCTCTGGTGTGCATGGTACACTACATATGTAGGCTGAATGTCATGGGTCACCATGTTGCAGGTGAACGGGGCTGCTATCAAACCACACTAATAACTTGGAGGTTAAAGGCTGAATCTCAACATTTACGCAAAATGACTAAATATGTACACACTGTAAACGCTCATGCATTCATGGAGCTCTTTTGTTATATATAAATAAAATTTCACTCAACATTCTTACAATTATACACTTTATTATATTCAACATTTGAAATGAGCATTATTTAATGGTGTTCAACACACAAAACGTACTAAGTTACTGTTTATCGTCGATCCTCGTTGTGATTCCGTTGTTCAGACTGTAATATAAGACTTAAAAACTGCACTAGATTCTTTTAATTTGTCCATTCGCAGCATCAGAATTGCTCCTGGTGACCTGACTTGTCATCATATTATGTTCATTTTCATTACATGTGATGGTGCTCACTCATTTAAGGGAAGTTCCCACAAAGAAATAACTACAGAGGATGAGTTAATCGGGAGGTAAATCTGACTGGACTACATTTCACACATTGTGATGGAGAGTTGATGACAACCACAAAATAATGATCACTGACAGATAAACTCTGTTGAAGTTCAGTGATACATACATATAGTCTGTGAAACATTATGAAATCCAATGAAAAACCACATAACACGTGACAGCGACTTTGTCATGGACATCTTGAACAACAGTTCTCTGGAACTGATCCTCTTTAGCTTGAATCGGTTTTTGATGTATTCTTTGACAACAGTGTTTTTTATCCTACATCTTACACTGACAGCATGTTATGTCTTTCAGATGACAGAAAAGAAAAACAAAGTTACAAAAATACATACATTTTTTTGCGAAAATGCAACTAATATGTTAGAAAAATCTACTAATTTTGTATGAATGCAAATAAAAGAACAGCCCAATACCTATAATTTATTTTAAATTAGTCCTTAAAATAGAATAAAGGCTCCAAAAGTGTTTATTCAGTTATTTAACAACTATCGCTGACTGCCAACCCAGTCTCACAACAGAATGTGTAATAGCTACTTTGGGTTACCGCGCAAGAGGCAGTAATTTCACAATAATGGCCCTAAAATTATGAGAATCTCGCTTTTTATTCTGCCTATTCTTTTCTATTGTGCTGTGTCCATGTTACGTGGCTGTCAAGTCTCGGCCTGTGGAACAAAAAAACACGGTGGACATTTCTTTCATTAGCTGTAGAAAATGCAATATTTTACAGCAGTTTGTGCCTTGAAACGCATTTTGATAATATTTTTTGTAAGAAATGTACATTTAATTTCATTATCTTCATTCAGTGAATGTGTATGATCTTTAGTTTGTGAGTAAATGACTAAGAACTGAACCTACAGCCAATTTAATTTAATTTTTCTTTTTTTTTTAATGAAATGATATAATCAAACAGGTACATAACATAACGCAAATAACATAAAAAAGCTCAGGTAACTACACAACAAATGATTCAAACATGTCCAACCAGCCTTTCAATGCACAAAACTTAAAAAAGAAAATATAAAAGGACAAGATCAACATAAAACTACAGATTATCCTGTTTCTCCACTACAGTGTGGAGGTGGCAAAGGAAAATACCATCAAAAAGGATAAGGTCAGACCCAAACACACCACTTGGTAACCCTCAACATCTGCTCAAAACCGGTGTCTATTTTTGGAGTAAATTCATCACATATCGATCTGACAAAAGTTACACCAGTCCAGTTTGAGCGTCCACTGCTGCTGGAAACACTGACCCAAAACCTCCCACAGCAGTGGCTGTAGGCCTACTTCTCTCTCTCGTCCAGTGTTCCTCAGAGTCTATTTCCGTGCTCTGAACCAGTTCTGTGACACAACAAACTCTTTATGAGGGTCATTTTGTGGGGATAACACAATAATACTCTGGTTTAATCAGTGTTAATCAGTGAAATGAGCTGCTGCAGCGTTGGACAGAAAACATGGCTGAAGATGTCTGTGTGAAGGGGACGCTCTGCCTGCATGTGCAAAAACATTCGGGTAGGATGCTGCAAAAATACCACATCTACCCAAACAAGAGAGACCTTTTCTGAAATGATGATATCAAAGTACATTTAAACTCCATATTCAAACATGTTGAACCGGCTCCCCAAACCCAGATTCCATAATGTCGTGCAGGCTGAAACTACGTACGACTGCAGGTGTCTCGACTTCATTGTTGGTGCAGTCCATCGTCTCAGCGTCTATTTAATATTCAACTATCTTGCGGGGTGCCATCCTGGACATGCCTGGTTTGCGTTGTTCGGCGTGCGACCGTGTGTGTGCGAGGAGCAGGCTGAAGCGGCAGGTAGGCTGTGCAAGTCAGCAGCCCCCAGATAGAGCAGATATCTATCTAATGACTCGATGGAGATAGCAGTCGAGTGACCTGATTCCAATCTGTAGCATCAGGATCTGACAACCCCAGAAAAGAGGGGCAAAGTGGGACACAGGAAGACAGTGTGGGTAGTTGACTTCAGTTGAGGTCGGGGTTGTTATGACATGTTGCATGTAGATTACGCTGGGCTGCTCATATACAACAAGCCTCCAAGCAACTGCCACCGCGGCCACAGGGGCTTGTTTTGGTGATGCGCATTTAAACAAACTCGTATTTGCTCTCATAACACATTTCCTGTTATTTGTCAAATACCACAGTGACATTTCTGATCAACTGTGAGACATTGCAGATTATAACGTAAAAATAAATGTTGCTTACAGTATGGTTAAACAATTAAACTGAGATTTGAACAAACATGACCATCAGAATTGCATGATGCCGTTAACTTTACTGATGTGTAATCATACATTAAGATGCCTTTTACAGTAATGTATTATGGAAACCATTTTTTTATAACCTGCTGTACATAAATTCGTAGCCATTAGCTACTTTATTTTTTCCATTTGTACATATTCCAAATATCTATTCATGTCTCTAAATCAACTGAGACACAGATTGGAGACAAATTTCACAGTAAATGCTGCTCGTCATAGATTTACCCAGAGAGATTAACACTTTTTTGACTTTTGCTGTCACAATGACGGCGGTGGCGCACGGCTCTGTCTCGCAGCTGAATCTCCCATAGGCGTTGGACTGGGTTGAGATCTGGCGACTGTGGAGGCCGTACTATGTGCTTCACAGAACTGTCGCACTCATCAAGCCTTCAGTGAGTCCTGTTGCCCTGTATGGAAGCATCGACAGGGGTTGTGTTTCTCCATTCAAGAAGGCACCCCTGTTTTTACTCTTCATTTCACATTTTAAGTTGAACTTTTTTACCTTAAAATAACCTCTTCAAAGTCATGTTGATGCCACAGTGTCTTGTATCAGGGTGAAGGGTGTCTCTGTCTCAGCCACTCTTCACTTCACCCCTATCACTTGTTTCTGCACTCATCTGTGCACCGGATCACAGCATTACATTATATATTATGTCCAAAACAAACTGCACTGTTGTGACGTGATGAGTTTTGCTTGTAGTTAGCACCAAATTGTTACAGACCTGGGATTTTTATTTAGGATCATGGCGTGGCACTGGTGGGGGCGCTTAATTGCACGAAATGTCAATTTCTACATATTGTCACTTTAAAAAAATTTTTTTTTTTTTTTTTTTTTAACTAGTGCTGTACCATGTGAAGTTTAGTTGTTTCCGCGTGTGACCTCTTACCTTTCTCATCAGAACATTGCATGTGTCGAGGTATAATTTCTGATGGATGTGTCACCAATTTATACTTTCGGTATTTGTATCGGTGCGTCATGAATAGAACTTCAAGCAAAAAGGGCAGCGATGTTAAAGAGAAACAGATGATGACAAATTGAATTTGTTGGTGCATCGTGTGTAATTTGTTCCGTATCTAACATTTGAAGGATATCCTGAGGGCAACGGAACATTTTGCTCACAAATTCATGCACGTAACTTGAACCTGCCAGTTGAAATACTTCTGTTGTATTAATGAGTGATAGTGGAAATACATCTTTTGCTGGTTTAGCCTGCTGATATATGTTTTGTTCTTGACAACAATTCCCATGAAAAGACCATAAACTGACAGTGGCCTGATCCAGCTAACGTGTATCATGTGATATGTTGTACACTGTTGACCTGAGTGACATGATCCCCATTACAATGAACACACAATGTACTTTATTTTGAGCCAATCCCATCAACTCTGTACTATGTGTATTATCATGTTGGGGGGTGTGGGGTTTATCAAATACAACAGCACAGACAAGACGGAAATTGAGGGAGAGGAAAAATGACATGCTAAGGCGACAAAGGTCCCCACAAACTGGTGATGCAGTGTGTCCTGGTTGGAGCCACCACAAAAAAGCTTCCAGGGTGCACTTTCTAACCTTTCTTTAAAAAAACCCTTTTTATCAACATTAAGAGACATAAACTAACACCAGTCTTATCCTTAAAGAAAAAATGTAATGTAAAACCTGGCCATAATTCAAAGGTAGCTCTGACGTTACAAGAGGCAGCAGAACCGCTAACTTCTGCTCAGTTGTCGGTTGCTGTAGCTATCTTTGGCCTTAGCGACTAGCTGCCATTAGAAAATAGCTCAGCTAGCCGTGGAGCTAAGAGATCCTTTTTAGCTGACGCGAGCCGCCTGGAGAGCCGCCTCATATGACAGGTGGAGTCACCACAGTGGGCGGGGCTAAGCTCGCCACTCACCCGTGAATATGGGCACCGCAGATTTAAACAGGACTAAAACTCTGCGGAAGAGATGACGCGGCGTGTGAGGACGGGAAGGGCAATGCTAGCACTAATGTTTTGACTCCAGGTGTGTCTTCATCAGAATCAAACAATGCACCGTGACTCACAGCCTCTGAAATAACCTCCTGAAACAACCTGAGTCCTTTCTGTTGTTTTGCGGTCAGGCACCTTGCTCCTGAAGGCTCTTGTCTAACATAAGTCCAATATTCAGCTCCGTTTCAGTCACAAACCCCAATTCCCCCAAAAAGTTGTGCGGCTGTGTGAAATAATGTTTGCAGCTGCAGGAAACAATGCAAGGGGCAACGCTCGCCACGTTACACAGTCATTTGATTCACTGGTGATGAAAATGACTGATTAATGCTGCTTAAATGATTATGCTTTTGTAAATGCGGGGGACACAGTCGGAACAAATATGAAAGCCAGAGGTGGAGATGCATCCGGATATCAGCTATCTGCCAACTATGTTTTGCTGCATTTCTACTAAACCTGGTCGTATGAAGCCGGTAGGTTGCTGTTTGTTCAATAGCCATTGACCCCGTACCTATTTATATTCTCCTTTTCTCTGTGTCCTTATTATTCGCAATGGCTCAATATCCTCATGGGAATCATTAAAGTTTCATCTTCTAAACAACCTGGCACACTACTATGGAAACTCTGGTGTACAAACAGAAGTTGAGGCTGTATGGCAGAGCGCATGGTAGCACAATGCTACACGAGGAACCTACAGCTAACGGTGGCTGAAGGTGCTGTAGTATAGCCCAGCCTGGCAAGAACAAACAGAGCGGGCTGGCACTGCTCAGCAAGGCTTGGCCGGCCTCAGCAGCGCAGACAAAGGTACACGACCTGAAAGCAGGAGGGAGAATAAAGCGACGAGATTGTAAAGCTGGCACTATTCTTTCTACTCAACAAAAACTGTGTGCTTTGTCTGAATGAAATTGCACATTGGGCATCTAGAGGCACCGTTGGTTGTTGTTCCTCCAGTGAGAACAAGTTTGAGCAAGAACATGTGGAGTGGAGCTCCCGTCGTCTGTATTTGATCGTTAATGACACAACTGGCTGTTGCACTGACCTCTGCCAAGGAGGTTGTGTTTTCACGTGTCCGTTTGTTGGTTGGTTTTGTCGGCAGGATGAAACAAAAAAAAAACCTCTGAACGGATTTCCAGGAAATTTCGATGAAGGATGGGTCTCTGCCCAGAATAGACCTCATTAACTGTTGGTGTGGATCCAGGATTTTTTTTTTTTTTAAATATTGTGTCAACATTTACAATAATTTCACAGGGAATAATGCATGGATGCTGAGGACTAATAAGCTCATGTCGACACCAGTGATACACAGTACAGCGGCATTTTCAAGAAAAGGCCCTCACTATTTACTGAGCAGTGAGTTCATTCACGGCTCATGCACATTTCCTACTGCTGCAGCTTCACATTAGAAACATTAAATGCTCAAACACAAGCAAGTTCTTTTTATTTCGAGGTACACTAATCACAGGAAATGCAATGTGTTCAGCAAGGTAAGCACCACACTTGTTCATCCAAAAACAGCAAATCAATGGTCATTTTGGTGGTTCTGCGTTTGTTGACAAGTTATCAGTTGTGAACATGTCAGGGAGGAGTTTTATTCAGTCTGTTGGAGTAATGGAACAAGAAGGAGCTGCTCGATGCAGAGCTGCAGGTTACAGGCTGTACACCTCCAACTCTGTTTCCCTCATCAATGTCATCAGGTTCAATATTATCCCTGGGTGTCATCAGAAACACTGACATTAGGAGCTTTTGCTTTTCACTTTTACAACGCTGTTGTCTTTGCAGGGTATGAGCATGCTCGGAATTTTTGGAACCACAGTTGCCATAATGTTGAGGTTTTGAGGGATGTAAACAGTTAGCTGTAATATGAGTCCTTCATTGTAGCCTGGATTTGTAAAAGAAATTGTCTCCATGAAAAATAGCTAATGCCAAATTAGCTATTAGTGGTCCCTGTTTGCGATGTATCCATGGCTGGAGGCTATTGCACTGGATTACTTTAATACTGAAGATAAGAACGTCCAGGACACACGAAATGCCACTCGCACATGGGCCGTGCCTTTGAAAATGATTTAAAGCGAATGATGGTGTAATTTGTGTTTGTCACATATTCTACAGATATTGACACTGAAACTGTAGTGAATCACTTGCATGCGATGACTAGACATGAATCATTTCCACTGTGTGTTTTTGCTGGCAGTAAATTTAGGCGAGGAGCTGAATCTCTAGATGATTCACCGCTGCGGCCGCGCAGCTTGACTAAAGTCATATTCGTGGACGAGTTTATTCACGTTACATTTAGCCATGTTTCTTTACTTCGTGCCACTTTACTACGACTACCCATACAGCTACCGTGGCTAATGTTATGCTGTGAATTCATTCACGAGGTAGCCCAGCGCTGTTATCCATGGTCCAAAACGATCACGCTAGAGATGCCTTTAAGAGTGTACTGAGTGCTGTTGTAATGTTACTGTAGGAGCCTGAGCAGATTTTGACCCCAAAGTGCCCTCATAGCAGCGACACGTCACCGGGTAGAGCAAGAGGAATGGTGACCGGAGAAAGGACAGGGCAGGAAGAGTGACAAGGCAGAAGACAAATGTTTTTTTTTTCATATATAGTACAAGACATTTAGAAAAAACATTGCCAGGAAGTCCCCAAGTTGGCAACACCAGTTTAAAGGAAACCATTGGTGTTACTGGTGCATAATAAAGTGTCGGTGCCAACTTTAACCAGCAACATGATGCTTTTAATTGAGTTCAGTACTAATATGTTAAATTTGATGAATGAACAAAATAAATTGGTTCCGGAGCTGGGTAGACCTACAGCTGTGTGTTTCATTAAAATTTATTCATTTTGGTTTTTGAAGTTTGGATGTTACAAATGCCAGCGTGACCGAGCCTTTCCACTGGTGGCAGGAGTGACAGCATGTAGGCTCATCTTGCTGCCAGAAAACAGGTGAGTGACTTGTGCCGGTTTTGAGGACAGAGGCACTTAGTACACCTGCAGCCAGCGACGAGGAGGAATACATTGTCAGTAGACGTGGCAAGCGTGGCATCATTTGCGACTAATGAAATTCCTGTGTGCCATGGCGCCCCGATAGCTGCAATGTGGGGGAGAACAGTCCAAAACCACGCTGGACAGAAAACCAAACCAAGAGGAAACCGACGTCGTAGGCGCAGGATCGCTGAGAGCAAACACACTCAGAGAACACTTTGTTAGGTACACCTGTACAATCTAATGCAGTCCAGAAAACGTATTTACTAGGATAATAAGTTGAACGCCTCTCAATGAAATGTCGCGCAGTACATATCTTTATCTATGATTTCAACAGAAAACTTGAATTTCCGTATTTTCATTGGAACATGATAAACTTTGTGTGGTTCGAATTTATGGCACAGCTGTTGCATTGAATTACAGTAGACTACAGAGGCGTTCCTGATAAAGTGGCCACTGAGCGTACACGACAACTTAAAGTTGGTTTGCTTGTAAGGAAAAACCCTCCCGTTCTCACTCCACATATCAAATACAGCAGCCTGGCATGTGTGTGTCTGACGCTGCAGCTTCCACTCTGCTGTGATCTCTTGAAGGGCCCTTCAGTGAAGTGTAAAGAGCGAGAATAACCAGGTCAGGGTGGTCGGGGTGGCAATACGCAGCACTTCCCGGGAACATGTGCCCTGTGTGTGTCCAAGAGTCAACATTTATTTGTTTTTTAAGTTATATTGCGTAAGTAAGATAACTTAAGCGGTTATATGAGTTATGTTAGTGACGACTCAGAATGTTATTCTAACACAAAGCAGGATGGTTTCCTGAACCTAACCAAGTGGTTTTGTGCCTAAAACTAACCGAATTGCAACCGTCTGAGAACCAATTAACAAAAGAAAAAAACTCCTGTCTCTTTTTTAGATTTTAATTGTGTTTTTATTATTCTACTTTTTTTACCTGTAACATGTCTTTGTGTACCCTGATAAGTGCTATATAATATATATATTTTTTTTAACTATTATTATTATTAAAAGTTATATGTTGAAATATGTGAAATGTTTGTCAGGAGGCTTTATTTTGAAAGTGCCCTTCACATGCAAAAACTGATACTGGAGAGGTAGATATAAGATATAAAATCATGTAAATATAAAAATATCAGCATAGCGTCATAGCTATAAAGCTTAAGGCCACTGACCGAGCAGCCATATTTGACAAGTTGGAGTGACAATGTGTTGAAAACCATTGGTTACTGTGCTACTCCAGTCTTACAAGATCCCTTTTCCCAGCGTAGGAAACATATCTTTAATGGATGTGTCCACCTCCACAGTTCCCACGGCATCATGGTGCAAAAACTGACAGCTCTTGGATTACAATCATTCACACCACAGCCATGTGTGAGTAGTTAAAATGAAGAATGCCGCTCATTTCATTCTCTAGCTTGAGAGATCAGCTGGCCAACGCGAGTTCAGCTTTGAATATGAACTCCTCATCCATGTATGCCTGCGCTTTGCACCCTGCGCTCCGCCGTAGTGTGAGCAAATGCAAATCCTGGTAATAATTGACACGAAAATTGCACTTCACAGCTTGATTGTTGCTGGAACTACACCTCTGCCCCCACACTGGCACGGCCTGCTCCACTGTCTGTCACCAAAACAACAAACAGGCGCAAGTGAATAATAAACCCGGTTATGAAAATGCCACTTTCCTGCCTCAAAGTCGCACCATGGTGTGCGGTGCCACGACACAGAGCCCACAGGGTTTCAGTTTATCCAACACGTGTCTGTATCATGTGCCAAAAGATGTTTTCCTTGAATGTGATGATTTGATTTTTGATCTAAATCTGCTTTTGTTATCTTTCACAAAAGGCCGTATCCTGAGTGCATAGAGCATTATATGAAATGCTGCTGTCATACCTACCGGCATGGGCAAACCAGAGGGATGGACACATTATTATGAATACCGGTTGTTCTGTGAATATTAATATGCCATTGCGTGGCGTGTACATCTTTTTTTTTTTTATTATTGCCTTTGTTTGTTTTTTCTGGAGTTAAAATGCCTTTCTAATAAGAGCAGCTGAGCTATTTCAGACATTTTTAATACGAACAGCGCAAACATCCCGGTGATATTAGTGCACATACAGAATGCAAATTACCATTAAAATACAGAGGATATATATATAAAGCCAAGAGTAACGGACTGAAAATATCAGAATCTGGTGGACTGGAGTCAGTTGTGTGGCCTTTTCGCTGCTGGCACCTGAAAACATTGCTGTGGCACAAAAATGACAAAAATGTAACTTCAGGCAGTGTAAAAAGTTTATATTGTCAGTACACACACATATGTATACACAGACACACACACACACACATATATATATATATATATATAGATAGATAGATAGATAGATATCTAAGTTAAGCTCAACAGTTCATTTTTGCTATGAACTGTCATCACATAAGACTTTTAAACGAGAGGGAAGCCTCCCAAGCCAGCACACAGCAGAACACAACATGGGCTCTATAGAACTATAGCGGATGGAACTCAAGCCGATGCGATTCAAACACATAATAAAAGATAATAATCAAAACATTGTGCCGCTGCTGGCGGGCTGAAGGTAGTCATTCAGTATTCAGCAAATACGGTTTCTCTCCATTGTTCAAATGCATTGTCAGAGACAATGGTGTTTGCTTTTTAGAATAGGTGACACAAACAACAGGACTGCGGTTGAGTTTGTAAAATAGTAAATGTCTGCTTGAAATGCTATTGTGCTCTGAAACTCTTCATACCATTAACACGATCACATAATGGTGTGCGAAAAGTACAACACAAAAATCCTCTCTGAAGACGAGAACAGAAGCAGAAAACAGCGGAAAGCAGTGAATTAAAATGACATTTAAAAATATTTTTGGCGGTTCATGGAGGCAGCGACTCTTGGCTTACAGTCGGAGGGAAGCCGCTGAGCCTGACGTTGAGCTTCATACAGTAAGTGGTTGAGAATATGCATAGAAATGCCTCCTTCAGTGCTCCCCCATGTCTCACAGCTGCATTTCCCACTCCCTCCTCTTCCATATTTTGACATACTACAGTTTGTCTCTGTTGTTCGGAGGCTTTGTTGGAGACAAAAAGCGCATTTTTGAGGAAAGGTGACAGAGACAACAGAGCCGTTTTTTCAGTTTGCAAAGCAGCCAGTTCTTGCTTCAAACCGAGCTGCATTTTTCAAAAACTCAAAGAAAACATTTTAGGAAGGGTGTTTACCTTTCTTTATCGTGTGTATCAATGACATCCTACCATAGATTTTCATTTACAGACTAATGGAAGGTCACATTGTCTAGCCGTGGTTCAGGACCATATACCACACATGGTCCTGATTGGCTACATCCTGGAACTTAAACATACTGCAAGGGACTTTTAACTGGCTATAAATCAGACTCAATTTAAAACTGCCGCAAGCATCACTTTCATTTAAAAGTAAGTGTTAAATAGCTCTGTATTCCAACAGTAATCAATTATAGTGCGTGGCCAATGACCCATGTCTCTCCTCCCCCTGCTCATGCAGTAAAGCACAAAATACATTTTCTGGCATGTCTGACGACTTTATCCAATCAGAACAGAGAACTCCATAAAAGGGGCGGTCCTCCCTGCCGGCGACCATGCAAAGGTTGCTAATTCCAGCTGTCCGGATGACGGCCTGTACTACCGAAAAAAGGCCAAGCAAAGAAAAACACTAGAGCTAGCTTGAAAGAAAAGAAAGCAGTTGTGCAAGTGTGGCGATGTGGACAGGAGGAAGGGGATCGCTAACTCTCAGCAGTTTTAATACTGATGACTCTGTATGACCTACTGTACAGAAGCAAGACCAGAGCATCAGCGAGAAGATTGGATATTTATTCTATTTCATTATTATAGTCATTCATAATGTGTGTTACCGGGTCAGATTGTGACTTGACCAGGTTGTGAAGTTAGAATAATTTTTTTTGTGACAGGTTGCTGAGTATGACCTGAAGGTCTCGCGGCTGAAAGAAGTCGCTCTGCAGTCTGGCGATACTCCACCAAATCTTTGTTTTCTTTTACTTTGTTTCGTCATCCTCTTTTGTCCACTTGGGTCGCCACAATCAGCCTTGTGATAAACATTTCGGTCACAGATTCACAAGCACAATTTGTCATGGGAGGAGTGTTAAAAACACTGTACAGTATGGAAATAGTTTTATGACCCTCAAGCAGGAACAGTATGGATCAGGGCCACACATTTTCCAGTGTGACCACTTAAGTTTAATAACTTTCCACCCCATAGACTTTCCTCTGTCATATATTTACACCGTTTTTACACCAAAGTTAGCGAGCACAGGTTTTGTTCTCCGCGGATAAACCTGCAAAAAATAATAGACTGACGGCGCTCACATTACCAGGAGACGAGTTTGCCAGTTTCGTTTTTTTTTTCTTTCTTTCCTTGTGTGTCGTGTTAGTCATCACGAACATGAAAGAAAAGCAGGAAAGAGTAGAAAGCAGCTGATCACATACCTCATCCATCCAAAACCAGAAGAACGTTAAACTTGTTTTTAAGTCTTAAGCAATAACATTCGGAATTAGACACAAGGTTTTTCCAGAGCTGATAACGGAAGTTACACAAGTGCTAAAAACAATCCGACAGCTGCCAAGTATCGTGTAGCGACACTGACGCTGCAATGTTTGAATATAATTTTGCTTCAGCTTCTTTCAAACTCGCCGCCGACTGAACAAAGTCTGAGTGCTCGCTCGCGCAGAAACGGACAGCCAACTGAAGCTGGAGCAGATGTACCGTCACTGACCT
Source organism: Spondyliosoma cantharus (assembly GCA_900302685.1). Classification (NCBI taxonomy): domain Eukaryota; kingdom Metazoa; phylum Chordata; class Actinopteri; order Spariformes; family Sparidae; genus Spondyliosoma; species Spondyliosoma cantharus. The sequence continues at coordinate 25,356 of OMLP01015842.1, forward strand.
CTGCAGTGGGTTTTCTGTCCAGTGTAAAGAGAGTTAAAGCTTTACTATTCTCAATAAATAAGTAAACGTAGCAACTTCTGATCAACCAATATCAATTTCTGGCTGAAAGGGGAACTCAGAGTTTTAACATTAACAATAACAATGAAGTTAAAACACAAATCATAGACATAAAATATAGACAAAGTAAAACAGGATGAAGTTGTGTTGTCATCCCCAAAACGACACAGTTCACCATTAAAATAACTATTTCTGGTTGCTGATGCCCACATCCCGTTTGAGCACGAATCACTTCCGGTTTACACCCCGCCCATTCCGAGCAGGCACACAGATCATGTCGTTTGTTCAGCAGACTCGGGCAGTGATGCGCTGGTTGAAAGCCTGTCAGCATGTCTTAAGGGGAAAGCTGAACAGCACCTTGTGTGTCTGCATGAGATGCAGAGGTGACACAACAGCAGTGTTTGATGACCCGGAAACAGTCTGGGAGTGACTGAGTGTGAGTCTGTAAGTTGTATAAGCTTGTTGACACAAAGCAGAAAAGTCAGAAAACACCTTCTGTTGATGTGCACACTGCGGATAAACTGCATACTGGTGCAGGGTTTGGAATACAAATGACATCCAACAGACTTTATAGACTTTTGTGGCGAGGCACTTACCTCCACAGGTGTTGCCTAACTGCCAGTTAAATGTACGATCACTGTGTAGGACTGTCCAAAGAAAACTAACCAGAACGCTTGCTGGTGCTGAGCGGGGGGG
>OMLP01015843.1:8721-30293 GCA_900302685.1 Spondyliosoma cantharus
ACGGCATTTTTAAAACAGTAAATTTAAAAAAGTGATGCGTGATAGATTTTTAATTGGTTTACAACGCAGAGAAAGATTTCTTTAACAGCTCATACCAGAAAAAAAGGTTTGCTTTTCATGAAGCAGAGCTAATGCTTTCAGAGCACATGGAGGAAATAAATGAATGAAAGGCTCATAGAAAAGTAACAGCCAGTTCCAGCATATGTATTCTTTTCAGCAAAGGGAAAGACAAAAATGCCAAGAAGGAGCATTTTAGTCTTACAGGAAGCAACAGAGGTTATGATCTGCAATTCCTCGTTTATTGGTGAAGCTCTGACGGTCTTTTAACATCTGCCCCGGCCGGAGATAAGCTGCTGTCCAGTAAAGCGTCAAGAGGAGGTCAAAGGTGACACTGTGGTACGTAGGTCAGGCGTGTGACTCCCCAGAGAGAAGGTAAGTGGGCGCGTGGGAGCTTGCATGAGCTGCATGGCTTATATATAATTGTGTACATGTTTCTAACACCAATCTGTTTCCTCAGCATGAAAAATGCATGTCGAGCGGCGAGTCAAAGCGATTTTCCATGCTATGAAAAGGCCCAGAAGCAGCTGAGTAATAGTGCCAGCTGCTTAGTGAGTCAGGGGAACTTCTACAGATGCTGCAGACCCCGAGAGCTTCCACACGTTACAACCTCAATTCCCTCAAAATAACACATTTTGGATTTACCACAATACAAGCTCTCTCCTAGAGGAAGCTGCAAGGACGCACGTCATATTTGAAAGCCCACAAAACAAGTCATGAGGAAATGTATCCATCACTGCTCTGCGTAACGTTGTGCTGACCTTTGAAAGAAGCTGTGACTCCATGCACTTGATAAGAGTGACAAGCAAAAACCTTTCAAGATATAATACAGTCTAATTCTGCATTAAAATTGTGTAAAAAACACTTTACCCTTGTTATATGGGTTAACTTAACACAAATTCAACTTTAAACATTACCTCGTCTGTGAATATTTGTGCTCAAGTCAGGTCAGATACCTCCATACTCACGGAGCTAACGTTAGCAAGCAACAGCACACACCAATGATGTGTCTCATTATGTTTAAAAATGAGGTCAACTCTCACTAAATTCAGCACTCACCCTTTAACTCCAGTCGGCAGTCAATCATTACAGTGAACCAACATTGAGAGGTCCGCAGATTGCTGCTAAAGTCGGGCTGATAAACAGGAGGAGAGATAAATCTTTGAGCTCTCCTCCCGTCGGTAAACGGCTCCGAAGCAGAAAAGAATCTGTGTGGCACCTGGTGTTTATTCCTCCAGAGCATCTGGCTCTGCACCCAAGTCTCTGGCCGGCTAGAAACAGCTTAGTGTATCTTCATGTTGATCTTAACCTCGACTCACAGAAGTCAAGTCAGCAAATAAAGATAAAATGTTACTTCAATTCAGAGACAAGGATGGAGATTTCCTAACTCAGCACTTATCCAAATATTTACTTCAGTTCAAGGTTCATTTTGTTTCACATCGATGTGGGATGAATAAAAGTCTATTCTATTCTATTATATTCTTTCTTTCTTTCATTTCTTGGAATAGTGACAGTACTGAAAAATAGTTGCCTTTCAACAGTAGGAAGTGAAGCACAGTAAGAAAGCGAAGCAGAGAGATGTAAGTACACCTCAATGGCCTCAGGAGTGTCCGGTAAAACAAAAATCAAGAGATGGAAGAGTTACAACTCTTTGTGTGTGTGGGGGGGCTGATAAACCACACAAAAAGGCAGCTTTTTGGAATGAGACCTTCCTTAAACCCGGCAAAAAAGTGGCCACAGCAAAGGTTAGAAAAATGCAGTATTCATGGAAAGATAACAGCCTGTAGCCATTTGACATTATTCAGAAAACTATATTCTCCTCTGCTAGCTTCTGAGAAATGTCTTTCTCCATTTTCACTTTCTTTGGAGCCAAGGCCGGCCTGCCTGCCTGCCTGCCTCTCTGTGTGTGTCAGATGAAATTTGGAATGCACTACTTTCTCCAAATCAGATCTGCTGAGAACAGCACCTCGACTTGATTGAATCCCAACCCAAATTTCAGTTCCAAAGGACACAACAGTGTCACAGATGGAAAGAGGCCAGTGGCTAGAGTGCCCGGCTGTACTGGCTGCCTTCCAGGTGTGAGAGTGAAATGAAAAAAAAAAAAAGGCAGCGAGCTCATTTGACATTCCCTGGATAAATCAATGTAAAACCAAGAGTCTACTGCCGTGCTATCTGCTCTGTGAGGCTGTACTCTGGCACAGAGGTGCTTTGTTAACATGCCGATGATTAGTAGGTATAATGTTCCCAATTCATCCTGAGGAGGACACGAAAGCGTGTGTGCCAAATTTCTTCTGCAGGTGAGACAGAAAAACCAAAACGTCAAAAATGATGAATCATCTGAAAACCATGAATGTCTTTAATGAAATTCATAGCAATCCATCCAATTTGTATCAAGAAAATTTACAAAATGTGAAAAAATCTCAACCTTTTGTGGTAATACAGGAAGTCAGGGGATCGCTAAAGTCAGTACAAAATTGGATGCCAATTCATTTGATAATTGTGGCGATATTTCCATCTGAGCTTAGGTGGAAGGACTAAACGACAGGCAGGGTCAAATAAATAAATAAATGTGTATCAAATAACCAAACTGTTTGTCCTATAAGCTGCCAAGTCAACCACAGAAAAGTGTCAAGTTCAAGCTGCTCAAGAATAGGACAACGGCCTGGCTTGCGCCGTGTTTTTGTAGCGGTTTTTGGATGCGCATAAATGTTGATCATAGTGTTTGCGTTGATATATATGGCTAACGTTTATCCAGTAATGGTTCCATATAGCCAGAATTCTTTAAAGTAATGGCGTTATTGGCTGTCCAAGAAAAAGTCTAACAAAAACCATGACGACAGGCAGACATTAGAATTTGATGAGCTAAGCTGCTCCTATGACTAAAAAACATCTTTGTGCACTTAAAGCTACAAAAGACCTGCCTCATTAGCCTTAATCACAAGAAGTGGCTGCAACAGAGGAAAGCATCTCATCCTCTCTAATTGAGACCCCAAAGATTTGCTCTGTTTGCATACCTGTCATATTAACTAGAATGGAAAGTAAGTAGAACGGCTATTTCCAGAGGAAAAACCTGCAGAAATCAGCATAACTTGAGAATCCTCTCGCCAAACTTGAAGGTTGAATATAGAAAGGGCGCTCTTCGTTTGAAAAAATGATAATGAATACTTTCAAGCATAAAGATTAGAACTTGAGCGCCAACAAGTCCCAAGTCCCTCTGGTGGTCAAGTCATCACAATCGTGCACGTGAGCAGACAATGCTGCGCTGTTTCCTCCACTTCCTGGCAGAGTGATAATTACATCTCCTCACATTGCTGTCAGGTGAACAGCAACAGGAGGCACTCCGCAGTGAATCACCATTTTATCACTAAGCTAGGATTACAACACGCATTTTAAATTCCCTTTGATCGTGCGACAATCAGTGAACATGTTTTATTCTCCAGCCTCAGCTACCGCATAGTCTCACACACAAAAATAATGGCAGGCTCTGCACAACTGAAATCCTGGAGACTGGTGTGGACACAAAATATATGACGATTTGGGAATCTTCGGAAATAAAACCATCTACCTGAACCTGGACTTGCCAGTATTAAATCTCTTATCTCGGCCAGTTTTGTTGCCCAAAGTTGGCAACAATAATGACAAAGTTGGTAAAATGTAAAGGCACACGTGTGATATCTACAGTTTTCTGACAAGATTTTGGATTTCTAGGCAATGGAAGATTATTTAGAATCAATGAACAAAGCCCAACCAAACAACACCAAAATTAACATTGTCTACTTGTCCATTACAACCCCTCCACCGGAATGGCGAGCACCCATTAATTAGAAACATATCATGACAGATTGCTCTCATTCCACGGTGAAGCGTATCCATTTTGACAGGAACAGTCTCTCCTGTTCAGAGATTAAAATATCCAATTCGAAGGGCATCATGCTTTGTGTCACGAGCTGATTTAATGAGCAACAAAACAATGATGTGCCATGATGGAAAACATACGCCAAGGCTACCTTGTTCACCAGTGTCAGCACGTTCGATCATCATCAACGAAACAAAACCAAGGACGAAATTTAAGGAAGAAAAATTATGCTGCATTCCTCAAAACGTTCAGAAGTGTATAAGATCCTTTTAAGTGCAATTGAACTGAACTAGTCGCTCATGTAGTCATTTATAGCTGTATACTGATAAAAAAGCTGAATACTAAGCAGCTCCGGAGGGATATGAAGAGCATTTTCACTTCCTCTTGACAGCAGCACCATTCTGCATGCAGTGCACTGCCTTCAAAATGTTTGTCTCGCTCTATAGGTAAGTCTGCTTATTTACAACCAGGCAGAGAGACACAGTCCTTTGTTTCTATTCTCTCCAACTTCAATTGGAGGGAGCTGTTCCTGCCGCGAAGAGATTTTAATTGCTTTAAGCCAATAAGAAAATGCAAGACAGGGAATGAATGGCTTATGTGCTGTTTCCCGGGCAAAACAGCACAACAAAACCTCCTGCTCACACAGATTTCCTTGTAGCTAAATCCCAGGGACCGTCTCATTGTTTCTCTCCTGGGTGAGAGCAGGAGATAGTGGAGGTCACGGCATGGAGAACGAGAAGAGAGATAAGTGGAGTGAGCACATTTTTATTTTGACACGGTCGCTCCCAAACTGCCAATCGCTCCACCAGAATCAACGAGAGACTCTGGGAACAAAGCCAACAATGCAAGAATTTGAAAGAAATATACAAATAAGTCAACAAAGGAGGGGTGACAGTAATGAGGGTTACTGTTTTGTGGCTCACAGTTTATCCCAGCTGCTGAGCACTTACAAATGAATTTACAGCCTTTGGTCGTCTTTTGTCTGACTGATGATTGATCTGCCCATATGGGAGGGACTAGAGACAGAATGGATCATTGGAGGGTCTCAGGGCTTTCTATCATTTGTCCCCCTGGAGAAGCCATTTGGTCTAGAACGTAGCTAATCAGTCATAGGCCGGCTGCAAGCTTGATCCCATGTGGCCACCTGATCACCATCAAAACGTGAATCAGAGAGCAACTTTTGTCATCGTGTGAGATAAACGCCAGCGCTTGTCCTCCTGTTAGTATGCAAAGGACTTATGAAGAACGTGCAGGGATTCAGGGAAAACTGAGTCAGTGGCACGTTGGGACCAAATGAAAAGTGATAGCAGAAACACTGAATTTTATAATGACAGTGACATAAGGAGAATTACAAGGTCTTAGAATTACATTGCAGTGAATTGCCTCAGCGCACCAGTCAAGTTGCTGTTCCGGAGCTGTGGCATTGAACAACGGAGAGAACATTTACTGTAGATTACTCTCATGTAATATCAAATGTCTTAACTTCATCATTTGATTCTATTACACATTTGGATGTCAAATTCTACAGCAATTATCGTATGAAAAATTGTTTTTGTGAGGTGACAGTGACCTTGACCTCTTTGACGTTTTGCCACAAAATTCTAATCAGTTCATTTGTGAGTCATAATGAACATTTATACCAAATTTGAAGAAATTCCCTCACAGCAATCTAGAGATATCACATTCATAAGAATGGGACGGGCGTATGGACGGACAACTCAAAAACACAACGCGTCCAGAAAATCTAATAAATATTATTTTTCGTTTACTATTTACAGTGAAAAAAGGTAATTGAGAATTTGTACTCCTTTTCTTACCTACATCACCAGAATATGCTTTATTCTGCTGCATTACAGTTTCAGTTCAGCATAATATTCTGGAAATCGGTCCAGGGCAAGTCTGTTTACAGGTCCTTGGGAGAAGTACTGCATATGTGAATAAAGTTGCGTAAAGCCTTTTGTGGCTCCCGAGGGAGCTGTGTGAAGTCTGATAAAAGCATCTGTTGGTTCTGAGAGCTTCATATTTGAAAATGTTAAAAATCTAGGGGTGTTGCACAAGAAAAAGTTGAGCTTATCAGATCTCTGTGGCCCACTCCTCATCTCTGCTTGACATGAGCAACCTGAGGCTACATTAGCTGCTGATATCATATCACACACTATATTCACTGTCAATGGTCAAGCTGCATTGTGGGTAATGTAGACGTCAGGTTTTGACAAGTAAGAAGAACTGGGGAGATGAAACATGAGTTACCGCCTTGGGGTTCTATGCCTCCGAGCACCAGGCATAAAACGTCTCAGATCCTTTATTAAAACGATGATGAATTGTCTTAGTATTCCTTTGATGCAGTCGTTCTGCACTCAATAGATTTGGTATAAAATATCGAGTTTTAAATTAAGCGTTTCTCAAACTGTATACAATATTGAGCAACTGTACACAACACATCTATCCAACTCACTCTGTACTGTATACAATACTGAGCTACGTTGTTCTGCTACTTTGCCAGACTTCACCAGCGTAACCGAACATTTTGTGACAATTTTGCGACACTGCCTGCATAACAAATTCAAGATTTATGTAAAAAATGATCAGCTGTTGACCACTATGTGTGACGAAAGTTCTCATTGCTACACTGATGTCTCCGTTCTTCCCATTAAGATGGCAACAGAGACAACGAGTGAGTAGGTAAGTCATCTAATTTGGTTATAATTTGTAATACACGGTTGAAGAAGGTCAATTGTTTTGGGGGATGTTGGGAAGTCAATGCTAGGTGGTCGGTGAGTTATTTTTTCAAATTTGTTCAGTGGTCCTCGATCTAAAAAAGTCTGAGAAACACTGATCTAATGTTTGCTTTTTTCCGTGTGACTTACAGGATAATTATACCACGAACAATTATCTATATAAAACTAGGATTAACTGGTCACAACTGGTAAACAAATGCAACCTGTTGAGAGGAGACGTTGCTTTGTTTTCAGAGGAGCCCAACAAAACGGTTAGGAGCGACAGCATTAAAGCACTGTGAGGGGCCCCGTCTGCCTCAGCTACTCTCTGCTGGGCTACTTTGTGAGTTTCTTTGTGGCTCTATACAAAGAGCCAAGAAACAGGAGGATTACACTTACTTTCACTGAAGAACTGTCACAGGGGGAGCAAAGATGCAAAGTGGCTACAAGCAGCGCGACAACAGGGAGTCGATGTCCTACAGTGCCAACTGGTTGAACAATACCGCTTGTCTTGAGTTTCATTTAATACACAACAACGACAAAAAACAACTTACCATGTTCATTCAGAACTAATTATGTAACGTGTCCAAACCTTACAAACTGCATCAGAGGAGTGACACCATCTGGGAAACTACACAGAAAGCATAGCAGACAAATAAATCGTACTAGAAGACAAAATACAACAAAGCTACCCTAAATAGGATTATAGTGTGTCCAAATATGAAATTATGACCAAAAAAAAGTCAAAACATTTCCACTCTACCAACTATATCGCAAAAAAGTTTCCACTTGTTGGTTGGTTTTGTAGCTGTCGGTGAAGCCAGAAGGTGTTATATTTTGTATGGAAAGCATGGAAATGATGGTTCGTCCTCAGGCGGCAATTTGGCAGGTTTGTCTTTGATGGTGCTGTTGCTGAGTAAGCACTGAGCTACGCCCGGCCTTTTGCTAGTGTGGTGGTGTCTGCCTGATGAATGAATTGCCCAGGAATGCCTTCACAAAGTCAGGATGAAAGAAAAACGGTCAAAGTTTTAGCATAGCTTTAGTTTTAGTAGCTTACTACACAAAAATGGAAAGAAGCCAATAGCTGAACTGCAAAATGTAGTTAAATTACTAGCTTAATTATATAAACTACTTCCAAACACTGCTGTACAGCATGTCTGAGCACATACAGGTCACTCACAAGATGCTTGGATGCCGTTTAAACATCAGCCCTGACCAGCGAAGATGATACAGCAATGTTTTGGATATTAATAAGAAAGGCACTAGAAAAAAAAGAAAAAAGCTTCAGTGTGCAATCTGTTACCCCTCATTTAATCTCAACAGTCTTTTTAAAAATGACTCATCATTAACTCCTGGCTCAGAGACCTGATTTTAGAGATTCATTACTGGAAGACTTTACGTCACGCGGCAGCAAAAAAACCCTGAAAATATGTGAACTGCTTTTGCAGCAAAATTACGAATTTTGCTTATTTTTCTGAGAACAGAGGTTCAGTTCAAAGATGTTACAGAGCAACTGTCGTTTAACCTCCAGGTATCTTTCCTGCAGGCACTTGTGGCTCTGCTGCTGTCATGTAAATTCTCCTCAGTTCTACGCTTTGGAAAGAGAGGGGAAACAATATACTGCCTGAACGGTTTTCTCTAATGCTTCGATGAGGTTGCACATCTGTCATAAGCACTTACTTTCCATTGTTTTTGCTACAGCTGCATTCTTTACATTCCAGTGGCTGTGACTCCCTTTGACTCCAGAGAGGAGGGAGGAGGGGACAAGACACTCCTCTGGACTCACTCTCCAAACATGGTTTACAGCTCATGTTAAGGTGTCATTAGACGTCTGAAACTGTCCTTTGTAGTGGGTTGAAGACTGTCGGTTAAGGATTGCTGACCTTCATCTGAGGAGCATCATAGTCTTCTGTTACGGAAAGTTTTGCGGTTAGAAGTTGAAGCAAAGTTGAGGGCAATAACCCACAGTTGGACAGCTGCATGTCCATCGTTGACTATATAATATATGGATGGAGTTTCTTTCAATTTTTTTTCCCATGGCCAATTTTTTAGGATGTGGCTACCTTCGGACTGACAAGTCGCTACCACATCTCCTCAGGTTTTCTCAGTCTGATCAAATCAAGATTTCCTGCTAAGTCCACGCTACAGTTACTTCAGACCACCCCCCCTAAAAAAAACAAGAGGACCAAAACGGTAGTCCAAAAACCAATGGGTGACCTCACGGTGGCTTGCTGAAGATCTATATTTTATAAAAAATTATATATTAAAAAAAAAAGGGTCTACCTGAGCAAAAGTGGACACCAGGGTCAACGTCCTCAATCAGGATTCAGTTGGCAGTTGGAGGAATATCAAGAAGGCTATCCACATCTAAAGCAACCCTTGACTTACAACAGACTCAGATTTCCCCCCTGATAAACAACTACATAATGTAACTTGATACCACCTCGGCTGAATGGATAAGCAAATTAGGTCACCAAAAGTGGACCTCTAGGTTTGAATTTCTTTGTATACAGTCAACAGCCATCAAAACACTTTGCATAAACATCGGCATTATTCATCTATGGTTTGATTCAGGCTAAATTGCATTCTCTATAAATAATTTCAGCACAGGAAACTGAGTTCCCTTGCTGGACCAATGACAAAAGGTTTCAAATGACCCTTAGAGAGGCTGATGACCTGTACCTTTTGTCCTAAGAAAGTTGGGATATGCTCCAGCCCTGTTCAACCTTGCATAGCAAAGGCTGATTACAGAGTGGATAGATGAGTATTATCTGTATGCGTTTCACTCCAGCAATAAACAGACACTTTCTTTGGGGAATAAAGCCTGCTGACATCTTAATTCCTGTGAAAATCATCTCATTAAGTAGCAAAAAGAAGAAAGGATTTAACTACTCTGAATAAATAATTGTGTTTTTGCATAGTACTCAACTCCCAAAAAACGAATTGTTAACCAAACAAAAGAAGAATTATTAGATAAAATGACAACCTGTTAACTCGTGTCTCCAGCGGCTACAAGCATGAGCTGAACAGCAAGCTTGTCTTTCCATTTTCAAGCTCATACCAAACTCTATGAATGACTGGGAGCTGCAGAGTTTGGCAGTCAACATCAGCTGCTATAAACAGTTTAGCACAGAATACAGAGTTTTATGTGCATATAGTGGCCATTTCTCCGCCCTGTGGGTGTAGTCGAAGGAGGCCCTGATAACTTACGGGGCAACACTAAATCCTCATCTTTCCTAACGGTGTAAGGAGCTGAATCTCAACTTGCTTTGGGCGCTGCTGCTGAGATTATTTGGCGAACCCACAGTAAAACTGGCTTCCCTGGCCAAGGAGAAATACCTCCAGGCTGCACAGTGGCTGCGCTGGAATGTCTTGGACAGGGCTGTTTAGGGAACTGTGTGTATCTGTTTGACCTCATTAGTACCGCGGGCCAGGGCCAAGGCTGTACTCTCCCTTCTACTCTATGCGCATCACTGGAAGGAAGGCTTGTTTGCTAGAAGGAATTTTGCAAAAGTGGGATCGAGAGAGTGTTTGTGTTTATTTGCACAGGGATTAAGTCACACTGTTGGCATGTTGATAAGGGCACCACAGTTGTAAGATGAGAGGATTTCGGTGTTAGCACAAACACACACAACGTGCGGCACCCTCGGCATACTAATAACATGTTAAAATGTACGAAAGACTGTGTCAGTTGCTCCGGCGAAGCATGCAGTGTGCAAATTATGTTAGGTAGTATGTTTATGTTCCTTTATTTCCTCAAATACGAAACCTTCACGGCAGGCACAATAATTCTTCCATGTACTGCTCATTCGGCATGCAGACTTGCACACACCGTATCTCCCTCACAAAACCAGTGTGTAACTGTAAAAAGTGCACAGCGCGAGACCGTAATGGGCAATGACAAGAGGCCAGGACTCGTATTCATCCTCCAGTGCTCATGAAAGGCATTCAGATGAGAGAAAAGAGCGTTCTGTTGCGAAGCATTTAGAAATGTCTCAATGCCTTTCCGCACAGGCGGTCATTGTATGACTTAACTGGGGAGGGCATATTCATTGTGTCCCAGTCAGGTAGATACAGGTAGGTGTAACAGAAAAGGCCAAATTGGGTCTGACAATCCTGAATAAGTGGAATTCTCGGTCGGCCAGCAACACTACCTGCCATACCTCATAGTACGTATGGATTAGATACAGCAGATTTAGTGTCCATGACCATTAAGCAGTCTGATTGTTGTGCCATGGAGTCATTAACGATGCCGATTCATCCGGGGCCAAAAGTTAATGGTTGTTAAGGACCTGTAACCACATCAAAGGCCACAACTACAATATTGTCACCGAGCTGGACTGGGAGCTGTTTAATAGTAAAGTGACACTGAGCTCTAAGCAGACAGTTATTGTGAATTCAATCAGCATCAGCTGGCACTCCACCACTGAGTGGGTCTATTTACAGAGTTGCTGTCTGATAGTGTCATCACAAATAGTTTAATATTACTTCTATGCTGCAATTCACAGTAAACAAGGGTCCTATTAAACAGCGGTATCCAATGAAGTTACAGGCTTTCAACAAAAACTGTCCCCCTACTGTTACAAACCTCATCGGGGGCAGAATTACTGCTGCACTGAAGCGATTGGTGGGATGAGGACTGGTGAGGGGGGGGCCATGAAGAACACGAAAGAGCAATATGAAGGTGTATAAACTATTTCATCTAACATTACATAAATACAGGAATGACGGGAAGATGGGACCACGACTCAAAACCGTGGACAACTTTATCGCGGCTTTGATCTCGGTTTCATAATCATTACGCCCCTACACTCCACAGACCAAATAATACTATAAACTACTGTAATGAAAACTGCAATGTATGTTGTATTTTCTTGACACAGTCTAACATACCAGTATTGGAAGATACTCTGCATTTAAGAACTTGGATCAAAGGTTAAAAGCACAATTCGGACATCGTTCGACGTGGCACAAGCACACACGCACTACATTACAGTCAGTTTTAAGACTATCACGCCCCTTCCCATCCTTCCTACAAACATTAGATGCCAGTGACCCCATTCTTCACTGTGCAGTAGAGAAGCGAAACTACTCCGCTTCATGTCCACACAGTGAGGGTGGCGTGGCTCTTACATAGCTGGGTGTCTTTTCAGCGATGGTAAAGCTGTGGCTGGCACGGTACTCCCGTTGGGGACCAACTTGGCGCCGTGGCAGTTCCTGGAGCATTCAGTCACAGATACAGAAAAACACCATACAACGCTTCGCTGCATGAGGTCTGGGTGTTGCAGGGGCCAGATGACAACACCCACAATGCACACTGGCACAGGAAGAGAGGAGGGAAGCGATGTGAGAGAAGGTAGGAGAGCGAAAGAGAGAGCAGAAAAGTGAGTGGAGGGATAGAAAGGAAGCTTAGCAATGCAGCCCTCATTTGCCACGCCTAATCAGAATAACAATGGGTGCTTTCAAGTTAGAATAATAGAGAGCCATCACTCATCATAATGGCGAGAAGCTTCCTCTGGTCGGGCTAAACTCGTAGAGTACACCACGGGAACAAGGGGGGCTCATCTCGTAGTCAGTCTATGGGCTGAAGGAGCGGCTAATAAAGGCATTGGCCTGGGCTATTGGCCTAAAGCCAGAGGCTACTGGACAGTTTAACGAGCTTAGAGAAGCCAGTGTTACAAGAGAGCCGCATTAAATTCCACCACAGCAGTCAGACTTCACTTTTTGAGAAAACAAAAGCCGTACAGTGTAGACCAGTGTGGGCATTGACACGTCCATCAACGTTAAATCAACACACCACACTGTCTCCTGTTACTGTCCTGTATGTTTCATATTTATTCAGGGCTCAACACCTACTTTTCTAAAGTGGTAGTCAGGCTGACAACCAGGCATCAGTATTTGGTTGTTGAAACTGAATATATGGATGCCATATTCAGTCAATTTATACTGCGTTTTGAGTAATTATGGCTTATTTATTATGAAAATTTGACATAAAAAAAGCACATTTCTGTAGTCTATGCTTTCTATGAAACTTCATCGAATTTGAATCGTAAGTGACATGGACTTGGCGGCTGTAACAGCAGTATCGTCGGATCCTAGTTCAAACCCCCAGTAGGCCATTTGTGACCATTTAAGAGTCCATTGTGATTCAATGCTCTGTTTTCACTGTTCGACTTTTGTTTCTCGTCTTGTCGTTCTTCTGTGGTTATGCATTTGTCTGACTTGAATCACAATGTGTAATGCAATACTCAGATTTGATTAGCTGAGTTGCATCACATGAGTCATTAACAGCAACATGAGTCATCTGTCATCTGTGAGTTTCCTGGGCTGCTTTTGCTGTAAAGTCCTGTTCTGGAATAGCGGCATCAGTTAAAAATAGAAACGCTCTGTGAAAATGCAGTAACTCTCAATAACTTATTACTTACAGGTCCAGGTCCAGATAGGATGGCCTCTGAATCTGGACTGTCTCATGATCTCAGTGATCTCATCCCACCTCAAACTTGCCAGCAATAGTTGACTACATCACTACAGCAAATATTAATAATGTATTTTATATAAGTTATTGCTATTTGCTCTTCACTATTCTTCTGTACATCTTAAAAAGCAGTTGCCACTGATGGAAACCAAAGGCCAAGAATAGAAAATTCAATTTCTCAAAATGGTTGCCAGTGGAAACCTGGCAGCCATTAATATTGCTCTGTAAGGGTCGGTTACATTTACATATGTAAGGTCAGGACTAACTGACAAACATATATACAACCCACACAGAGGCATAAACAATCCCAAAAAAAGAAGGCACAGTATATCGGAGACTTTGTCAGCTTTATACACTGGAAAAAAAGTCATCAGTGTACAGTGGCAGAGACGTACAAACCAGGGAAGTGACTGTTGCTACCTTTTTAAAGAGTTAACCTGCTTTAGGTTTAGGACGTTGGTTTTGCATGCTATTTTGTATAGAAAACAATCAGGATGGATCAAACATCATACATTATGCAGTTGGCCACTATGCCTGGAGAAGCGAATTACTCCCACCCCAACAAAACTGGTGCGTGAGGTCTATCTGAGTTAAACAACACAATTTCAAGTCCAGGGGCAACAGGGTTGCAGTTCATTGTAAATAAATAACATCGAACGGACGACTATGTTTATTTTTTTAATTTAAAACTACATTATTTAATATAAAAGTTTTTATAAAAGAGAAAACACATTTTTGGAGCCCTGTGGTTGCACAGCTTCAGTTATCTCAAGGAGACTGCATACTAATTATGGCAGGGGAAAAAACTCTGTTTGACCCGAGTGACACGAGAATTTAAAAGTAACTGAAACTGAACAATAAACTCATTAAATGAAGGGGAGATCATGGAAAAAAGCTTCTTATTCAGAGCATGAACTGGAGACACTTCTGTGATCAACTGTGTGCATGAACGTATGTGTTAGGTATGATTAGTTTAAGACGAGCAACAGGAGAGCTGTAAACAGTGACCTTTCAATGTAATTTCACAAGCTCCACATTTAAACCTGAGAAGTGAGCTTCGACTCTGACAGCGAGGGAGAACAGAAGGAGGATGATTACGCCTTCGATTTTCTTTTCATTCTCCTCATTTCATGAGTCTGTTTTCCCCTGCTGTCTTTACACTGAAAGAAAAGAAAGGGAGTTAGAGAAGGGGAGATTAATGAAGGTGGAGTGCAAACAGCAGGGCAGGAGTGAGGGGAGCAAAGAACCAGGGCGTTTTTGTTAATTGTTGGAGGAAGGCATAGAACACTTGCCGTGCCACTTCTCAAATTATGTTGCATTGGGATGGAGGGAGAGAGGCCACACACTCCCTTGACCTCAGTCTAATTACTGCATACCTTGTGGTGAATAACAGCAATTCTGCAGAGACTCAGGGAGAAGATGAGGACGGTGTGACGCCAGACGGCTGCCTCTTCCATTTCGTACCTCCCTGTGGTTCGAAAAGCAGCACAGCATGGCTCTGCTGCCCGGGGGCATCGAGAACTTGTGGGGGAAAAGTGTGCCGTTCTACAGCCTCCACTCTCTTCATTAAAGCCCTCTTCTCTGGCATAAAATGTACAGATTCTTAAAATACAATATGAATCCGGGCCGCACACTGATCTCGCAGAAGCTCAAAGCGGAATGGGTTTTCAATCAAACAGTCGAGTCCCAGTCCTGCTTTCCACTACAAGCGCTGAGCGCAGAATGTCTGACTCAACCACGTCAGGAGGATGAAGTCAAACAGGGCATATTTTGGACAACATATTTTCAGCATGCGCAAAGCTCCTGAAGAATAAAATCAATGTTTAAAGAAACCAAGCACAGGGGAGAAAATCACAGCCAAGAGCCACGGGTTATTTAGAACAGAGCAGGGACGCAGCACAGTATGGCCGACAGCCCGAAGATTGTTCTTCATTTTTTTTCTCTGGCATCAGAACAAATAATACAAACATCCAACACAGATTGATTTGAACCTTTGACACTGCACTAATTTTAAGCAAAGAAAAGTGATATTTCATTAATTATTATTCAACCATTGTGTAACACAAGGCATAGTGCTCAGAATACTCAATCTTTACACTGTGCAAACATTAAACCATTTTAGAAATGTTTTTCATTAATTCCACCTCATGCACTGCGGGTCAATTGCCTACGGTGTAAAGCTAGAGCTCACAATTTATGTGTTCACACCGTACAGTCTGATTGTGAAGCCACGACCGGAGCATGCACTCTGTAACCCTTCCTGCCAACGCTTCTCTGATTCATATAGATCGTTCTATATGAAGAGGAGGAAACCACAAAGAGACATGTTTGCTGTTGCAGCTCGACCAACTTGGCCTCCTTATCTTACATCGCCGCGGCACGATCAGATGCTTTTTTTGCCACTTTGTGCAGTCGCAGTGAGAAATAAAGATATTGACCTTTGGGTCATGGCTCTGCCTCAACAGTGAGAGAGCCGGACAAAAGCCAAGCAAAAATTATGACATATTGGTAATTAATAGGAATGTCCAAAGGCCAGTCAGGAGCAGTAGATTGGTCCTTGCTCTGTATTGTACACTGCACTGCAAACTGCACCTAAGAAAGCCAATTTCGACTTTCGACTCTAAGACAAGACCCAAAAATTGGGTCATTGTAAACTGGGATCAAATGTTACAGTGTATACTCAGTGCTGAGAGAGGCTTCAGTGTCTTGGTAGCACCAGTGACACTCTTAAAAGCCATCCCTCGATATAAGAAACCATGTTACACCTCATTCTTTATTTATACCTTGACAACAAACTAAGCAGAAAGGATAATTAATCACACAATTAACCCTTTGACATCCTGTAGCCTCTTTGGCGCAGATGCTGTCATTACAATCAAAGGTGAGTCAGCGACTTCTACATCACATCTTCCTCCATTTCCTTCATGCTTGTTTTGAGAATGGCAGTTTATTGATCCTTTCTGCAACAGTGCCCTGCAACGCTCTTGACGGTCGTAAATGTGTCACTTCAGTCCAGACAGAGCAGAGCAAATGGGTAAAGATTAAGATTTAGACTAAAGGGTCTGGCTGCTGTTAAGAGTGGCATATTTGAAGGATTGGTAGCCCGAATGCCTGCCAAAAAATAAAAAGACAAACTCGCTGAATCTGTGCCAAGTTTCAAAGCACTCTCGCATGGAAAACTACCCAATGAACGAATACATTTTGTCTGATTGACACCCTACGATTCACTCGCATATTCAAAGAACATCGTCTAAATCAGGTAGAGGTTTCATTTCACCTTAGGTTGAATATGTGAAGTAAGTCAAGCTATATCTCAGCTGTAGACTAAAAGGACTGTGTCAGCAAAGAGCATGGGAAATGTCTATAAATTCGAAATATGTGACTCGATATTAGAATTTCACAAATTTGAAAGTTAGGGTCATAAAATGAAGCGGTCTTCGAGAGAAAATTTGACAAATGTGTCTCTGATGGAAAAGAACAGACAGTTATTCTCTCATTTCACTCGGTACACTGTGATGCAAAAACTTAAAGACCAGAGAAAATTCAATTTTGATGACAAAAAATGATGCCAGACTGTCAGCGTCAGCTTTTTTCGGCAGACGCTCAAAACAGTCCGCTGACTGAAGACATCTAACGGTGATAAAAATGGAAAATAAAAGCAACTTCCCACCAAAAACAGCTTACGTGAAACTGAAGTCAATGCAGAAGTGCTTTAAACCTGCCCTCTTTTTAATTAGGGGGAAACTTCACTGGTTTCAAAAAGAAGTCTGATTGTATGTAAGCTTATGAGAAAACTACCATAATTCTCACTTGATTTATTATCTCGTTGATCAGTTTCCTGATGAGTTTATGTTCTCAATCTCTAGTTTAAAGTCTGCTTTAATACAGCATAATGCTCAGTTTGGAAAGTAAGGTCCCATTTAGAGTAGAATAGATTATAAAGCAGAGTATACTTTAGGGCGTGGCTTTCTTTGTGATTGACAAGTCAATACAACTCCATGTCCTCAGGTACCCAGACACATCCAACGAGGATATCCTGACCATCTGCACCCTCTCATCCATATATGATCACTTCTGGCTCCAGAAATCCAAAATGGCGACAGCCACACTGCCAAATATGAGGCTTCAAAATGGTCCATGTTTCCAACCTACTTTCCACTTCAAGTCACCGCTCATTTACTGATTGATTCGAAAATATTTTGGGTGCCGTCAAATGATTTCCGTGCTGTCGAAGTTTATGCATGTTTTTCTGGAGGGCAAGTAGTAAAGTCAAATTGTAATTATATTTTACTTCACATATTTTAAATTCAGCCCAGTATCACAAATCTTACTGTCATATGCCTCAAGGAGATTCTATCTATACAGCATACAAGACCCTCTATTCTAAGACACTTGATTTGGAGAGAGAAAAACTAGAAATATAAAAACCCTTTAACTGGGGGAAAAAAATGGAAGAAAATTCAAACCAGCTATTTCTAGCATTCAATTTGAAGAACTTGTTTCAATAACCCCCATCAATATCACATACCGTTAAAACATCTCCCAGTTTTGTTCTCAACATGATGTTATTGGCCAATTTTGTTCTGCACTTTCAGATCCAGATAATAAGAACAGCAATTTAACAGGAAACTCAAAGAAGCATACAGAGAATTAAAATGTGTTTTCTGTCTTCTCTGAGCTCTATAATTAACTCTGTTCATCCATTTCTTCTTCCTTTGAGAATCAGTCAGTTTGACGTTCGTGTGAGAGTTTGAATCGTTTTCATTTTCTCCTGTTGTAAAGTTGCAACTCGTGGTGCATCAAATCATTTAGTTGCAATAATGACACAAACAAACCAAAGAAAAATGTGCTTAAAGTGAAGCTGAGCTCAAGTTAAATTAGGAAGACAATCTTCATCGACATTTTACTGCTACCAACTCGAGCATGTCACTCTTTCAGTTAAACTAGCAATGACCTCTGTGAGCGAATGCTTTTGTTGCCGTCAAACTTTAAAACTGTTCTATTCTCTGCTGCTGTCAGCTGTCAGTCCAGTGTCAAATCGATGCAACCCTCCTCCACCAAATTCACTTCAAGCGCCCATTTGTCCTTCCACTGAGCTTATCAAAAGTCCTGCTCCACATCACATTGATCCAGATGAGATCCATTGATATTCACCTCTTTATCACAACCAGACTCTGTCAGGGGGAAACACTCCTACAGAGCTGGTGGCATCACCACTCCCTTAAAGGTCCTATCTGTCAGAAAATTGATTTTTGAGTCTCAATTCCAAATATTGACGTCAAACAGTTCGTCAAACAAGCCCTGAGACATATGGCTAATAAGTCTATCATGATAGTGAAGTTTCATATCAGCCGATATCAATAATTATTGATCATTTTCAATGAGCTGCCCTATTTCTATCATTTTTAAAGATTGAATTCAACATCTTCATTTTGAATATAACAACTTTATCAAAGCACACAGGTTATAATCAAGTTAACACAACAGTGAAAAACACACAAAATCACACAAATAAACAGAAATACTGACATACCGGCGAGCTTACGTGCCCTTTTTTCCCTCTCAATGAAATCTCATTTTCTCACTCTGGTGTTATTGGGTTGTGCTTGTGTTTTTCTCGTGGTCGGTTTTTAAAACACTCAGCCAGCGTTGGAGTTGGTGCTGCAGATTTTGATTAGTTGCACCGGTGGTCACGCCGACCACTCTGGCTATCGCAGCTGCAGTGTCACTTGACTTGTAAGTAGAGCAAACAGGCCGGGTGTCAGAGCATCGTGGGCCGAGGTGGCCTGTCCGCTCTACTTAGATGATGGCACCATAATTGGGTCTAATTGCCAAAGACTCCTTGACCTGACTTTTTAAGTGGTGTACGTCAAATAAATACTGAATAACCCGGCCTCTGTAAAGCCCTTCTTTCAATTAAATATCTCAGGATTGAAATAACGTTTGGCTCCTTTCGACTTGTCTCAAAGACAATAAGAACAGAGTGACAACTTGATCTCATTTCAAGAGACGGAAAGAGACAGTGTTTTTTTAAACAACGTAAGTTTTATTATTTTTCAGCGCATTAAGCTATCCCTCATCTGTCAAACGGATAATCTTATTACTGTGTCCTTTGTTGTTTTTAGACGATGCTTTCTGTTTGAATAAAATATTGACCAAATTGTATGAAGTGAAGTCTAACGGTGCTACAAAGAGGAGTTTAAAACAACAAATCTGTTGGAGGATTGAGCGGCAAACAAAGCATAAGCTGATGCCCAAAATGTGTCCTTGGTTTGATGGGCCGAGAAGGAACACAGAAAACAGTGCTGCCGTGGTTGTCAATCGAATTAAAATCAGAATAGTGTGAAAAACAGAGTGCCAGCCCTTCTCCTCTCACTGTCTGTCAACTCTCACTCCCTCCCTCCTTTCTGTGCTTTCCTCTGCATCTGTTGAGCATCAGGTGTGTCACTCTCTCTCTCATGGCCAGGCTGCCTTTCAGAAGGTCCCTCGCTCTGTGGCTGACGGTTGGGAAGGCATGAATAATGTTTGTGAGGACGGGGACAGACAGGCCGAGCTGCGCAGTCGATCTCTTCATCTCCCGAACCTATTTAAACGAGCCTGTCTCTGTTCCCAGAGGAGCACGGGATGAAATGAGTGTGTGAATAGGAAGGAGGGAGACAAAGAAAAGGGGAAAGAAAAGCAAGAGCCAAGAGTCAGTGCTGCATATGTAAAAAAAAAAAAAAAAACTCCCAGGAGTGGCGATGTGAGCTGGCTTAAAGCAGCTGGAGGTGACCTCGCTGCAGGCAAATCTAACAGGGCGGAGGGAGGTTACTAAAGGGAAGCTAAAGTCTCGTATAAAACTTGACTGGAATCCCAAAAAACTGTAAACTCTCCACAAACAGAACTGGCCTCAAGGACAAATGAATCCTCAGTGTGAGACAGCAGAGCAAGACAGATGTGATCAGTGAATAGACTGTTACAACACTGAGACAGCGCCAGGTTGTATTGAATAGACATGCTACTAATGTGTCTCATCGTTCCTTGTAGGATCTATACTCCCCGGCGGTAAATCAATGTCTTGTTTACAGTCTTATTGCGGACTCTTGTTCTTGTCACAAACTGCTGCTCTGTCAGTTCAGGTCTGCCTTTGCAATTCCTGTTTGTAATCGATCAATAACGCTGCATTTTCTCCACGAGGCACTTAACTCAAACAGGATTCTGATCAGAATCTGATTGGTCTGCACGGTAGCCGGAATATCATCATTGGAAAAGATGCTAATTCGCTTTCTTGCTGAGCGTTGGATGATGAAGATCGATGCCACGTCATGTAGGATCTGTGAGGCAGTTAGCCTAGCTTAGCATTATCACTGAAAGCAGGGGGAAACAAATAGCCTGGCTCTCATTAAATCACAAGAACATGCCTACCAGAATCTGTAACTTTATTAACGTCCCACTTAACATGTTGTATTTGTTTGGTTAACCTGTAATCTGGCATAAGTATAAAAACAAAAATTTGTGGTTTAAGGGGAATTTATTGGAGCTATTTATTGGCAAACCAACAACAACAAGCTAAGCAACTGCTATGTTGTCTATTAAAATAGCTACAGTACAAAACTACTTCTATAATCACATTAAAAAGTCCATCTGAGACCATATCGAGTAGTTAATTTTAATTACTGCAGCTAGCTAGCTACAGCTATTGTACATAAAATCTGCCAGCAACAGTTGCCATTTCAGTCAGCCAAAGTAGACTGATGCCAAGTTTAAATGACAAGCCTGTTTCTGCCTTAAGACAAGGATACAATGTTTCAAAAATTAACAGGAGTTTTGATGGAAAATCATCCACCACAATCATTGTTAGCTGCAAACACACAACACTGGAATGGAAACACAAGCGTAAATCTAGTAAGTGAGAAAAAACTTTGCAAATATAAAAAGTCCACACAGATTCTGTATTGTGCGGCCCATAGAGCGTGCACTGTCTGAGCTGTTTAACTTGAATGAGGATAAATGATTTAATTGCACAGCTCTCCGAGACTTTCCAAATGTTATCGGACCAAATAGAACAAAATTCTGATAGTGAAACAAGTCATTTCATGGGGTTTGTGATGCTGGAAAAAATGTAGCAACCAATTTCCAGCCACGTCATTTACAGTGTAAGCTTAATGGAAAAAAAAGTCACATATGGTTGGCACAATTTCATATCGGCTGTTCCTGGGAGCTTAACAGTAGTAGGGTAGTAACAGGTGTTCCCCCAACAAGGGAAGCTGTGCGTTTGGTCAGTCTTTTGTTGTTCATTAAAAACCATTTGTAGAAACAATTGGCCTTAAAAAAAAGTTTTTAAATCCATCTTGTTCCAACTCTAATTCACTCAGAAACACACATCCTGAGGTGGACACACATTTAAATACTTAGTCTCACACAAACACTCATCGACGTGGAATAAAAAAGACAAGACTGTTTGATCCATGCCAAGAGACCGGCAGGG